>CAKNXH010002106.1:201317-221053 GCA_932178445.1 Andricus quercusramuli | reverse complement strand
AGTCTCCTGGCCCGGATGGCATATATCCAGCCCTCTTACAGAGGGCTAGAGAGATCATCATAGGGCCGCTGGTGAGACTTGCTAGGGCTAGTTTGACGCTGGGATATGTCCCGACGGCCTGGAGGGGTACGAGGGTAGTCTTCATTCCGAAGGCAGGTAGGATCGGTTATACTTCACCCAAGGATTTCCGGCCCATCAGCCTAACTTCTTTCCTATTAAAAACAGTGGAAAGACTTGTGGATAGACATATCCGTGATAAGGTATTGTCAAACAGACCGCTCCACAAGGAGCAACACGCCTATAGGGCTGGTCACTCGACGGAGACAGCCCTAATCGGAGCAGTGAACCTAATTGAAGGCCAACTGAAGGAGAAAGGCCTTGCGATTGGAACCTTTATGGACATCGAAGGGGCCTTCAATAATACCTCTGGAGAGGTGATCAGGGCGGCCATGATTACACATGGTGTGCCTACTGCAGTCGTGGAATGGACGTGCCACATGTTGGCTAACAGGAATCTAACCACGACTAAGGGTGATGTCACTCTAAGTGGAACCATTGACTCGGGATGTCCGCAGGGGGGAGTTTTATCGCCCTTGCTGTGGTGTCTGGTAGTGGATGAATTGCTTCATCAACTCTCGAGTCAGGGCCTTCACGTCATAGGCTATGCGGACGATATATTGGTTATCGTGCGCGGTCAGCATCTGGATGTGCTCTTCGGAGTAATGCAGCAAGCACTGATGATAGTAGACTCATGGTGCAAGAAAACTGGATTATCGGTTAATCCGAGTAAGACAGATGCGGTTGTTTTCACCAGACGGTACAAGTGGGGAACTACGAGTACTTTGAAACTTGGAGGACAACAACTGGAAATCAAGGAACAAGCTAAATATCTAGGAGTAATTCTGGATAAGAAGCTGTCATGGAATGAGCACCTGGAAAACAAGTGCAAGAAGCTAGTAGCGACCCTATGGCTCTGTAGGAGAGCCATGGGGAAAAGCTGGGGCTTAAAACCGGAGACACTTATGTGGATTTATACAGCGATCTTGCGACCCAGGTTAACCTATGCGGCGGTAGTCTGGTGGAGCAGGGTCGAGCTGTCCACGGTGAAGTCTCGATTGGAAAGGATCAGGGGACTGATTTTGAGAGGCGTCACTGGAGCCTCGAAGTCGACACCCACGGTGGCACTGGGGGCACTAATAGGCTTAGAACCCCTCCATCTTACCATTAAGGCCGTGGCTGCGAAGGCGGCCTGGAGGCTAAATTTGGGGAATGACAGGAGGATCTTGACATCAGTGAAGATCCCAGTCGACATCGCGAGAAGGCCGACCCTGAACATGCCCAGGGACAAGATGGTTACTCGCCACCTCTTCGACAAGAAGTATCGAGTTAGCCTATCCACGAAGGAGGAATGGGTTAACGGCGACGCTTACCTGCCCTGTGATGGAGACAACTGGTTTACAGATGGCTCCAGGAACGAGGAGAATGCAGGAGCCGGCGTATATCGTAGAAGGAATGGAATGGGCTTCACAATTGAGATGGGGTCCTACGCCACAGTTCTACAATCTGAGATTATGGCCATACTCCAGTGTGCCTACAAGGCAAGGGAGTACGGCGATAAAAGGAACATCCGTATCTGCTCAGACAGCAGGGCTGCTATATTGGCCTTGAACGGAACAACGACTACGTCGCTATTAGTATGGGAATGCTTTGAAGCACTAAATACGTTAGCGACCGAAAACCGAGTCACCCTGCTTTGGATCCCTGGACACAGCGGCATCAAGGGCAATGAGATATCGGATAGGCTAGCCAAGCTAGCAGCAGGAAGAAATTTTACTGGACCCGAGCCAGTGGTAGGTATTTCCAGCAGGTTAGTCACTGAAGTAATTAACAGTTGGCTGACTGAGGAACATCAGAGTGAGTGGGATTTGGTTCCTGGTTGCAGACAGGCCAAAACACTCTTGGGCTTAAAGCTTAACTCCAACCGAGCTAGGGAAATACTCAAGCTCGGGAGGAATGAAATCAAAGTCCTAACAGAACTATTCATAGGACATGGGAAGTTAGGATATCACAGACATAAGATAGGGCTTGCAGAAAGTCCCCTCTGTCGTCTGTGCGGAAAGGATAGTGAGACATCCACTCACATCCTTTGCTACTGCCCTGCGGTTGCGGGGAAACGTCTAACACTCACAGGTAATTATTTTATCAGTGAGTTGCAGATATCAACCAATAGCGTGGCTGCGGTCCTCTCCCTATGGAGAGGGCTATGGGGTCATGCTTAGGCTCACAAGGGGACGCAACGGGATTACCCAAGCGTCAGGGGCTGCTAAGGCCCTAACCCAATCTAATAATAATAATAAATAATCTGAAATCTCCAAAATTCGCTGAATATCCTGAAATCTTGGAATTACTTGAATATTCTAAATTTCTTGAGTATTCGGAATTCTCTAAATTCCTTTACTTCTCTGAAGTCCTTGAATATTTTAATTCTCGGAATTCTTTGAATCCACTAAATCCCCAGAATTCCTCACATACTCTGAATTATCTGAATGCTCTTGATGTTTAGAAATTTGTGAAATTCTCTGAATTCCTTGAATTTCTTGAATGCTCTGAAATTCCTGAAATTCCCTGAATTCTTTGACTATTCTGAATTCCTTGAATTCTTTGAAATCCTGGAACATTGTAAATCCCTGAAATTCTCTAATTTCCTTGAATATTCTGAATTTCGTCAGTTTCCTGAATGCTCTAAAATAGGTCTACCATATGTCTAGGGAAACCCTACTTCGAAATGTCAGGGAATTTTCTTTAAAGTCAGGAAACTTTTTCAAGGGCCTGCATAATTTATTTTCAAATTGCAATGTAAAATTGAATAAGAATGATTCTTCATTTGTAAAAGTAGTTTTATATTATTGTATTGAACTATTTTTTGTTGTAAATTCATTGTTGTTTTTTTTTGTTGGAAATTAATGTTTTTTTTACTGAAAATGTAATTTTTCTATTTTTAGTTAAACATTGATCGTTATTATTTCAAAATTCAAGAATCTGGTTGAAAATTCACGTGTTTTTTGTAAAATTTCATCTTTTCGGTAGAAAATTAATCTTTTTGGTTGAAGATAGATCTTTTCGCTTAAAAATTCAACAGTAAAATCCAATTCAATTCAACCGTTTGCAAATTTTTCCTCTCTCTTGATTGGAAAATCTTACATAATAAAAAATGTAACTCTTCTTGAAAAAATCTTTTTTTTTTGGTTGAAATATCAATTAGTACATTTCTCGTTTAAAATTTATCATTTTTGGAATGAAAATTCAATTACTTGGTTAATAGATCAACTCATTTATCAAAAATTAATTGTTGGTCGTTGAAGATTCATAATTTCAATTGAGAATTCATTTCTTTCACCTATAAATGAGCTATTTGACGAAAATTCGGCTTTTTTTTGGCTGAAGATTAATTTTTTTAAACTGAAAATGCAACTATTCCATTCAAATATTGCGTCTATTTAGCTAAAAATTCATCTCTTTCATTGAACATTGATTTTTTCGACCGATAATCCAACTATTCAATTTTTGGTTGACAATTTATCTTATTTGGTTAAAAATTAATGTATTTTGTTGAAAATTCGTCTTTTTCATTAAAATTGAATCCTTTTCATTTGAAGTTCATATATTTCAGTTGAAGATTCATAATTTTTTTTGAAAAATCATCATTGAATGGAAAATTGCTCTATTCGGTTGAAAAATGAGTTATTTTGTTGAAAATTATTTTTTTCTGGGACTAAACATTATTTTTTTTTTAAATTGAAAATGTAACTTTTCCAGTTGAATATTCCACCTTCTTAGTTAATAATTCATCTCTTTCGTTGAATATTAACGTTTTAACTAAAAATTCAACTATTCAATTTTTTGTTGAAAAATTATCTTTTTTAATCGAAACTTCGTCTTTTTTTATATAAATTAATCTTCTTGTTTGAAAATTCATCTTTTTAGTTCAAAATTCAATTATTCTAGTTAAAGATTCATCATTTTATTCAAAAATTGATCTTTTTAGTTTAAAATTCAAGTATTCCATTCAAAGATTTATCATTTTAATAGAAAATTTATCATTTTAGTTAAAAATTAATTTCTTTTGTGGAACATTATTGTTTTGAACTGAAAATTTAACTATTCATTCATCGGATGATAATTTATCTTTTTTAGTTGAAAATTCATCTTTTTCGGTAGAAGATAATCTTCGTGGTTCAAAATAAAATTTTTGATTGAAAATTTGACTATGTATTCCAGTTGAAGATTCATTTTAGTTGAAAATTTATCTTTTAGGTTTAAAATTTGACTATTCCAGTTGCAGATTCATCGTTTAACTGGGAAATTCATTAGTTTGGTTGGAAATTAATTTTTTAAATGTAAATTTACGTGAACTATTTCGTTTCAAATTCATGTATTTTGTTGAAAAATGGTCTTTTTTGGGGGAAAATTAATCTTCTTGTTTGGAAATTCATCTTTTTGTTTAAAAATTCAAGCATTCCAGTTAAATATTTATTATTCCAATTAAATCTTGATATTTTTGTTTTATAATACTTTGGATGAAAATTTGTTTCTTTTTGTGCAAAATGATTTGTATTAACTAAAAATTAATAACTATTACATTTTTTGTTAAAAATTGATCTTTTTTAGTTCAAAATTCTACTATTTTGTTGAAAATTGATCTGTTTTAGTTGAAAATTCAACTATTTGGTACTATGAAAAATAAGACCTAGGAAAAACTAGACACACCTGGAAAAACCTGGAATTTTTAGGGATTTTCTTCCAGTAGATGAAATGAAATAAATAATTAATTAAGTTTTAAGTAAGTAAATAAATAAAATTAAAGGAAAATTCCTATTGTAACTAAAAAGAAAGGCATTTCGAATCGTTGGAAGGACTTCGAAGGACAAGACTAAAAAGAAAGACCTATCTAAATGCACTGAAATCTCTGAGATATTCTGAACTCTCTTGAATATTTAAATTCCTTTAATATTCCGAATTCCTTGACTTCTCTGAAATCCTTGAATTTCTTGACTCTTCTGAAATCCTTGAATATTATGAATTTCTGAAATTATTTGACTTCTCTGTATCTTCTGAATTCCTGAAATTCCTAGAATTCTCGGAACTTCTTGTATTTCTTGAATTCAATAAACTTTTTCAATTCCTTCAATTTCATGTATTTATTGAATTTCTTTAATATTCTGAATTTCCTGAAATCCTTGAAAATGATGAATTTCGTAAATATTTCGAATTTCCTGAATTTACTCAATATTCTTCTGAATTCCTTAAATTCCTTGAATATTCTGAATTCATTTTTGCACTTTAAAAATCTTTTCAAGCCTCTTGAAATCTCTACGCAACCTAAGAAATCTTGAAATCCTTTGAAAACTCCTGAAATGTTTCTTATAAAATAAAACTGCCGGATATACCTGAGCCTGGATATAAGCACGGTTTCTGGCATTGCTTTGAGCATATCTCCGAGGAATCCAAACGTAAACAGTCAGTGGCTTGAGAATCATTTTCTAATATTACGCAATATACGCGCGTGAGAACTCGCGCACTGTGCCTTGGTCCTTACACTGCTGGTGTTTCGTGCATCGTTGAGCAGTTAGTGAGCTCCGCCTCCCTTGCATTGCACTTCCTCACATCCAGAAGCCATACGAGGCCAGCCGATCTAGGGATAGCTTAACATGAGGGTGCTTATCTCCAGGTTCCAGTGTACCATAATTATAATAAACAAATTAAATATTTTTGGGAACATACTATAAAGTCTCATGAAATCTCTAGAAATCCCTAGAATTTGTTTGAAATCTTCGAATGTGGTGTGCACTGAAAAGTCGAGTTAGAAAAAAATCAATATCAGTTGTACTTCAAAGAGGACACTAACAATTTTTTTTATTGTATCCGCTGATTACCTGCTTCATTTCATCAAGGATATTGAAGAATTAAAATGCTAGCAAAGAGACGAAAGCAAAATTAACAATTTTTTTATCTTAATTCAATTTTTTTAACATCAATATCTTTTAACCTGAATAATAAATATACGATTTAAGAATGTACTGGAATATTTAATATTAACAAATTACGTAGAATTACCTGTAGTTCATTTCAATTTGAAATATAAGGTATGGAAATTTTCACCCTATCCGTAATTCGTTAATGCAAGGGGTTATAAACTACAAAGGTAATTTAAAAACTAAAGAGACAGTAATTCCAGCACATCCATCCTCCCCCCGCCTCTTTCTCTTTGTGGTTAAATTTATTTATTTTTCAGTTTAGCATTAAGCTAAGGCTCATGTAAAAAAACTCACTCCTATCAAATTCTCCTTCAATTTACATGCAAATTGGCGAATGAATTCTGTTCCTTTTTCTTCCGTTTCATAATGAAGATTCCAGAAATGAACGAAAGGGCTACCACCCTTGTTGCTAAAATTTAGTCGCACTTATTCCGAATACACTATTCTACTTTTAATCATTTTCAATTCAAATTTATAGTTCTTTTTATTATTTATTCTATTCATTTATTTTACTTATTTTATATCGATTGGTGTGTTCAGAAGGATTGATCCCACATTGCAGAAGATAATGTGACCTATCGTAGATAATAATGATTTATTAATAATATCGAAATAACGAGACAAAAACACGCAATAAAAATCATACAAAACTGTACGAGTTGTACGACAATTGTATAAAATTTAAAAAAAAAAGTAAAGTATCAGATGTATGTACACTCAGAGACATTCCAAGATTGAAAATAATATTTAGAATGGCAAACGATCCTAAATAGTATATATTCATATCCAATTAAATCTGTAAAGAAATTTTACTATCTAACTCATACAAATACACTGGAACTTGGTATTAAGATCATTTTCAGACATGGATTGCAGTGGCCTTGATCGTGGCCCTCTTGCTGTTTTTCACGCTTGACTGAACAGCGCCTCCCGCGCTCCCCGCATCACGAAACCACCGCGGCATCATTTCTTGAAACAGCGTAAATCCAGACTGCTTGAATCCAAGATCCAGTGTATATGGAGAGACATTAGAACAAGTAAGAAATTGATACATTTTATCGACTTTTATTATTAATCATCTTTCATATCAGTGAGGAGAAGGTGAGGTCTGGTAGACCGCAAGTTCACAGGTCCATACTGATTTGTCATTTTTTGCTGTAATTAGGGGTAATCGGTACGTAAAATTTTTCTAGGATGACTGCGTTTCGTACTCTGGGGTAACCGTATCAAGATTAAGTTTGTTTTGTGTGACATTTTTCTTTTTAAATACCTTAAAAGAAATTCAAACAGAAATATAAAATCGTGATGGTACCGTGGACTGGCGGTCTTACGGACCGACTGCGAGCTTTTAATTAATATTATTCAGCAAACGCATTTAAAATTGAATAATTTGAAATCGAAAGTCTTTGAAATTGGCAAATTTCAAAATGAAAGGCTCTCAAAATTAGAAAATTGGGGAATAAAATTTCGAAAATTGGACAGATTTATTAGACAGGAGTAGGAATTATATAATTTCCAACAGAAAGCGTTCAAAATTGAGCAATTTTATTTTGAATTTAACAATCTTGAAATTGAATTATTTCACATAGAAATTTCGAAATTACGATAATTTCAAGACGTTAAAATTAAAAATGGGTAGATTATAATAATTTCTAATTGAAATCGTTCCAAATTGAATTAATAAAAATTGAAAACTTTCTTATTTAAATCGCTTTGAATTCGTAGGAAGCTAAATCTTCTGAGATTCTAGAATTTCAAATCGTTGTCGGGTAAAATAATGATTATTTAACATTAAAATTGATTACATCATTTTTTAATCAACTTTTAATTCTAAGCCTTCAAAATGCATTATTCTGAAAGAAAGTTCAAAATTAAGCAATGTTAAATAAGAAACATCATGAATGAAAAAATTATATTACGGATCGTTGAAATTTAAACCAATCCGAGGTTCATTTAAAACTGGAAAAATGTTTAGTTACTATGAATTGTGATATTAAAACCCTTTTGTACTCAAATCCTTAAAAATATTTATTTTATTTTCAGTGAATATAAATTATTTGAAAATAAAGAAAATTCAAATTGTTTTCTAAATTCATCAATTTCAATTTTAATTTGAAAATGTTAACTTATGAAGAAGAAATATTGAAAATTTATCGTTCTACATGAAAATTTAGGGCTTTCAAATTTTAATAATTAAAAATTGTAGAAATTTATTCTATTACTGAGGAATTAATTTCAGATGATTCTATTTTTATTTATTTTTATTTTGAACAAGGCCATTTTTATCATTTTTATTGCATGTCGTTTAATGTTTAACACTTTATTCAGAATTATCATCCATTCTTTAAATCTTCCAATAAAATATTTTTTAATTTTGAATAATTAACTTTAAAGTTGGTGAATATTTATTTTCTAACTTTAACAATGTAAACAATTCAAAAATCCGTTGTCAAATAAATTTTCGAATATCATGTTTAACAAATTTTTGAAACAATAATTAATAATTTTGGATTGATGAGGTTCAAAATCAAACCATTTTGGATTAGGTGAAGTTTTAATTTCATTAGAAAGGAGTTGATATTTTATGATTTCTAATTTAAAGCGTACAAAATTTAACACTTTTATATTGAAGTGAAGAATTTCGAAAATTGAACGATTTAAAATTAAAATTTCGAAAATAAGACAATTTCGAAATATTAAAAATTGAATATTTTCAGTTTAGGATTATGAAAATTGGATAATTCAAGTTTAGAACGAATTTAAATTGTATTATTTCTAATTAAAATTGATAGGCGAAATTTTGTTGAGATTAAAATAAAAATTCACCGTCATTTTTACTATTCAAAATGAAAAAATTTCCAGATATTAACATTTTAAATTGAATTATTCTAGAATTAGCTTCAAAATGAAAAGTAGTTAAAAACGTTAAAAAAGAAAGAATTTGTACTACGGAACGTTGAAAATTAAATGAATCCGATTTTTTTTTTATTTTGAACATTTTTAGTCCCCAAAAATTGTGATACTGAAACTTGTATCACTGAAATCCTTCAAAATTGAAGCTATTTAAAATAATTCTCTCATCGTTCAAAAATTAACAAATTTTAAATTGTTAGTAATATACTTTGCAAAATTCAACCATTTCAATTTTAATTACAAAATTAAAACGTATTAAAGGCAAAAATCGCAAAAGTATTCATAATGAAAATTCAGAATTTTCAAATTTTATCTATTTACAATTAAATAAATTATTCGAATACTGAAGTATGAATCTCGAATGATTCAATTTTGATCTATTTTGACTTTTAACAACACAATTTTCAACTTTATAATTTCGAACCATGTAGTACTTAACATTTAATTTAAAATTATTATTCATTCTTGAAATGTTCAAAACAACATTTTTTTCAATTTTTAATGTTCGATTTACTTAAATCTTCAACCAAAAATAAAAAAATTTCAAGAGATTAGATTAAAAATTGAAGAAAAGAATAAAGAACAATATTGCTTTAATTCTAATGTTCGAAAATGCGTAATTTTATGCCTTACAATTCGGAATTGTTTTCTTTTAAGTTATATTTGCATTTTTCAGTATTAAAAAACAATTTCAAACATAAAACAGTTAAATTTTCAGTGCCTAGTTCCAAAATATTTTTATTCGTAGGGCTGTAATTTGAGAAATTATTATTAAATATTATTGAAATTTGAAATTGGAAACTTGAAAATTAAAATTGTGAACCTCATAAGTTCAATTATTCTAAAAACTTTGAAAAAGATATGTTTTCTGATTAAAAACTTTTAAAATCAATTAATTCAAGCTTGAAGCATTACACATTAAACAATTCCAAAATTCGTTTAAAAATTGAAGCCTTCATAAATTGGTTTCTTGAGATCCAGTTAAATTTTTAAGCCAAAAAGACGAATTTTTTCCAAGACAGTTAAATTTTCAACAAAACAGATCCGTTTCGGATAAAAAAAGACGACTTAAACGAAGTAGTTTAATTTGCAACCTAAACAGATACGTTTCCAAGTGAATTTTTAAATAAAAATATTGAAATTCGACCAAAAACAATTAAATTTTCTTGCCAAGAAGACAAATTTTTTAGAAGACAGTTAAAAGATAACTTTCCTACCAAAAGACGAATTATCAACCAGTTGAATTGGAGGAAAATTTTTTTTTAACAAAATAGTTGAATTCTCAACTTAAAAGATGAATTTTTAACCAAGAAAGATGACTTTTCTACCAAAAGACGAATTTTGAACCTGTTGAATTAAACGATAAAAAAACGAATTTTCAACAAAATAGTTGAATTCTCAAACACGAGTATGAATTTTCAAGAAACAAGATTAATTTTCTAACCAAAATGACGAATTTTTAGACAGTATGAAATTTTAACAAAAAAGTTCATTGTCAAAACAAAAAGATGAAAATTTCTACAAAATAGTTCAATTTTTAACTGGAAAATATGAATTTTTAACCTAAATGAAGGATCTTCAACCAAAACAAAATTAATTTTTAACAAAGCAGTCGAATCCTGAACCTAATCAGATCAATTTTCAACCAAACAGTTACATTTTCAATAAAAAAAGATGATTTTTTAGCCAAGAAGATTAATTTTCTCAAAATTGAATAGTTGAATTGTTAACTAAACAGATGAATTTTTAGCAAAAAAAAAAAAGAATTTTGATGAAACCAGTTAGACCTTTAACCGAGTAGCAGAATTTTCGACGAAAAAAGATGACTTATTATCCCTATTATCGAGCGCAGTTTCCAAATAAATACGGATGAACCAAAATTTCTTTGAAGTCCCTCACGTGAAGAAAGCTGGATCTTTAATACTTTCTCACCAAGTACACTGGAACTTGGAATTAAGAAAGGTTCTGGGCATGGCTTTCATTGGCCTTGATTCTATTTTCAGACCAATAAAACCTAAACAGGCAGGGCCGCTTAACGAGTTCTGTTGGATTTGAATGCATAACGCAACCTGATGCAACTAACGCGCGGAAAGTGCGGCCCTTTTTCTGTTCGTCACGCTTGACTGAGCAGCGCCTCTCGCGCGTCCCGTATCAGGAAACCGCCGTGGCATAAATTCTTGAAGCGCAGTATATCAGGACAGCTTAAATCCAAGTTCCAGTGTATCACGTCCCATGAAGCTCAGTGTAATTTTAGGTGCCGTATTCGAGCCTCCATCTTCAGCTCCGTGCAGATCCGTACCATTTTCTTTAGATCCTGCTTTTTCACTAAGCACGATTCGCCAGAATTTTAGATCTGATAATAACACAGCCACAAAAAAAAAGTGTCGTGATCTGGAGACGCGACATATGTTTTCCTGTGGATTTTGACGCAATGAATCCGAATCCGATGCCAGAATTTGTCCTACACGTCAGCGTTTTACCCTAACCTTAAAAAACTTGGAAAAATTAGTATTTCCTGTTCTGGGGATGAGGCGTATCAATTCTTATGTTTTTCGATGGACTGAATGCGAACTAGATATCAGAATTGATCTTAAACGTATGATATAAAATTGTGATATACTGCCTTGAAGGATGATTTTATTAATGCCCATATCAGCGGAGTCTCATTCTTACATTTGACGTGTCCTAACTTCAACTCACCTAAACCTAATATAAACTCACCTAAGCTAATCTAACCTGGCCTCACATGTTTAAGCCTGACCTTACTATCATGGTCCCTTACACGTTTGCTCACCGCACTCCCGCTTTGTCTAATAGAGACTTTCCCACAAGAAGAAGGGATTTTATATACTCCCTGACACGTTGTTTTTGTACCTGCCATGACGGCATGAACGTCGTTTACCCAGGGACTCAGCCAGTCTGGATCTGTTGCTCACCATCACCACGTGGAGGTGCCCTGGTTACATACACAATCGAAAAATGATAAAAAGGTTGGCGATACTGGCTGAGTCCCTGGGTAAACGGCGTTCGTGCAATCATGGCAGGCACAATAAGAATATGTTTTACAGTGCAGGGATTAGGAACCCCAGTATCGGCGTCGGGTCAGGGAGTATATAAAATCCCTTGTTCTTGTGGAAAGGTCTATATTGGAGAAATCGGGAGCGCGGTGAGCCAACATTTAAAGGACCATGAGAGTGAAGTCAGGCTTGAACATTTCACGCAATCAGCACTAGATGAGCAGCATATCAAAACAGGACATAGCATTTTATTTGACAAAACTACCGTCATAGCGATGGAAGATAAGGGTTAAATAAGTCCAGGTTAGATTAGGTTAGGTGAGTTTAGGTTAGGTTAGGTGAGTTTATGTTAGGTTAAGTGAGTTGAAGTGAAGTCAAGTCAATTGTAATTCAGCACGTCAAAATCTATAGAGAAACATGTCGCGTCCCCAGATCACGATACTTTTTTTGTATGACTGTGTTATTAATAAAAATTTTTCTTAAATTATAGGAACAATTTTAAAAAACGATTTTCATGAACAGCGTATTTTTTTAAGATTCCAATGATATGAAAAAAACATTAAATTTTTTTTTATATCCTGCTTCCTTAAATATCACGGCAGCATAGTATCTATAGAGTACAGAAGTAAGCGAACGGTAGTCTCGGGTGACGGGGAGTTTGCAGGCTGTACCACCTTTCATCCCTATCTCGCTTCGTTAAATCTGAAAGCTCTCGTCTAAAACACTGAATTTTCGGACGCGAAAACCCCTTCAAGAATTCCGGGTGCTCCATCTTACCCAAGAATTTTATTCGACTTCAGAAGCAAAGTCTTTGATTGGTTGAAAACTCCCAACGTCTTTAAATCGCTCTCAACTACATGTCAGCGGCCTTAATGTATGTCCCTTTGAATGGTTCTTTTTTGCGCTTTCGTGTAGATAAGGCAAGGCCAATCATTATTTTTAGTTTATTTCTCCACTTGCTGAAAACGTCAGGGTATAAGTTTTATTGCCTCTCCTCTTTTAAAATTGATGATCAGAAAAACCTGCAATTTGCAAAGGGTAAATATTTTTTTAAAGAGTATTTTATCTGTCGATTCTTTTGTAAATATTCGTAAGAAATAACATCAACAATAAAAAAGTTATTTTTAGGAAAAACGATACAGGATAGAATAAAATGTTTAATAAGAACAATTATTCATCTAAATAGGTATATAATAATTTTCTAGAAATCATTTTTTTCCAGCGTTCCAGTGAAGATTGGTTCTTTCACCACGACAGCCCACCTATCCGTTCATCGCAGCTTATTCAGCAATTTCTGGTGAAACGCGACCTACTACAACTTCGGCAGTCTCCATACAGGCATGACCTGGCTCCCTGTACTTTTTGGCTTTTTTTACAAATTTATTATCCTCTAAAGAGAAAAAGATTTCAAGACACAGATGGAATAAAACAGAATGTGACGAAGTAGCTGTTAGCTATTCCGAAAGGTGACTTTAAGAAGTGCTTCCGAAAGTGGGAGGATCGCTGGAAAAAGGATGTGATTTCAAAGTTAGTGCAAGAATAGAAAAGACCCCTTGGTTCGAGATGAGTCGATTGACCTATTTTATTTAAAAAATTTCGAATTTTAGACTGGAAGAAAAATACCAATCTTCCTATATTGGACTATAATTCTCTTTGAGTCTGGAATTGAATTTTTTTCATTCCAAAAGTGTTTCTGCAGATTTACTTAGGTCCGACTCTTGCTTCTGGAAAATTTACAATTTCCTGCGATTAACCGAAACAGATTAATTTTCAACCAAACAGTTGCATATGGAACTGATGAAGATAAAATTTCTACCAAAAAAGATGAATTTTGAAACCAAAAATACGAATTTTCAACCAAGAAACATTGTATAGTCAAGAAAAAAATGTAAACCAAATTTTTAAATTTTCAAGCAAAACAGGCGAATTTGCTACCAAACAGTTAAATTTTTAAACTGAAATATAATATAATTTCTACCAAAATTGTTGAATATTCAACAGAATAATTCAATTTTCAACCAAATAAAAAAATATTTGAAGCAAAAAAGACAAATATTCGACCAAAGATATAATAATAGACTTTTGAACCAAAAAGAATTAACTTCCAACTGAAAACAGTTGGATTTTTAACAACAGAGATGGAATTTCTACCAAGAGGGATGAATTTTCAACGGGAATTGTTACATTTTCAGTAAATAAAAATTACTTCTTCACCCAAAAAGCGAATTTTCAACATAATAGTGACATTTTTAATCAAATATATTAATTTTTTCAACTCAAATTACGGATTATTAATCAAATAGTTGAAATTTCGAATTTAAAAAAATGTTTTACCAAAAATAGATTAGGTAAATTTCAATGAGAAAAATGAATAAATTTTAAACAACAAAAAACAACGAAATTTCAATAAAAAAATTAAATTTTTAATCAAACAGATGAATTTTTAACTAACATGATGAACCTTCATAAAAAACGAATTTTTTAACAAAAGTATTCAACTTTTTATCAAATGTAGTTGAATTCTCAACGAAGAAGAAGAATTTTCGAAAAGAAAATGAATTTTCTATTAAAAAGACGAATTTTCAAAATACATGAATTGTCAACAAAATAGTTAAATTTTCTCATGAAAGAAAATAATTTTCCAACTAAGTAGCGAGATTTACAAATAAAAAATATAAATGTTCGGGACAAAAAAAAAGAATTTCATAATAAAATAGTTTAATTTTTAAACATTAAAAAATGAATTTTTATTATAGAATTTCAACTTTCAACCAGATATTTGACTTTTTTACTAGAAGATAATAATTTTTAATCAGATATAAAAAAATTGAATTTTTCAGTGAAGCTAATTAATTTGTAACCAACATGGAAATAATTTTCAAGAAAAAAGCTAAATTCTGACCCGAAGAGATGACTTTCAAAATTAAACTAACGGATCTTCGAGAAAAAAAAAATTAATTTTACACAAACAAAGTCAATTTTCAACAAAGTAGCTAAATTTGCTACCGAAAATACCAATTATCAACAAAAAATGTAATATTTGATATTTTAACTTAAAAATATTTTAATTTTTAATAACAAGCCGTTCATTTCACTCAAAGAGGACAAATTTACAACTAAATAGTTGAATTTTCAACTATAAAATAAACATTTTGCATCAAAAAATATTTTAGTTATTAATGAAAAACAGTTGAATTATATCAAAAAAGAAAAATTTGCAACTAAAAGAGATAAGGTTTCCAACAATAATGGCAAAGTTCCAGTTTCAATAAAAAAAATTTAGGTTTGACAAAAAAATTTTAAAACATAGTTGAATTTTCAACCGATGAAATGAATTTGCAAACTAAAACGATAGATCTTCAACTAAAAGAATGTAAATTTCCACAAACAAATTCAAGTTTCAACAAAGCAGCTGAGTCTTCTACCAAAACGGACGAATTCTAAGAAAAATGTGATAGTTGATATTTTAATCAAAAAATATTTTAATTTTTGATAACAAGCAGTTTATTTCACTCAAACAGGACAAATTTACAACTAAGTAGTTGAATTTTTAACTATAAAATAAAAAATTCCTACCAAAAAATATTTTATTTTAATGAAAAACCGTTGAATTCAACCAAAGAAAAGAAATTTTCAACTACATAGTTGAATTATCAACTAGAAAATATAAGATTTCAAACAAAAATGGAAAAGTTACAGTTTCAGTTAGAAAAATTCAGGTTTAATAAAAAAATTAACAGTATATTGAATTTGCAACCAAAGAAATGAATTTTCAAACTAAAACGATGGATCTTCAACCAAAAAAATCAAATTTTTCACAGAGGAGTTCAACTTTCAGCCCTTTCAACTTCAATTGAAAAAAAATTCAATTCATCAACGGAATATATGAATTTTTTATATAATAGTTGAGTACTGAACTAAAACAGAATAATTTTCAGCCAAAAATTTGCATTTTGAATGAAAAAAGATGAAATTGTTACCAAAAGAGATGAATCCTTAACAGAAAATTTGATAGTTCATATTTTAACTAAAAAATATCTTAATTTTTAATAGAAAAACAATTTAATTCACCCAAAGTAGAAAAATTCACAAGTAAATAGTTGAATTTTCAACTAAAAAATATAAATTTTCAACCGAAAAATAGTTTAGCTTTCCATGAAAAACTGTTTAATTCAACCAAAGAAGACAAAATTTCAACTGAAAAGTTTAATTTGCAGCTGAAAAAAATAAATTTTCCATCAAAAATGGAAAAGTTACATTTTCAACCAAAAAATGTATTTTTTCCACAAAGGAATTCAACTTTTAACCATTTCAACTTTAATTTGAAGGAAATTGAATTTATAAACCGAAAAGACGTATTTTGAACAAAACAGTTGAATTTTTGAACAAAAAGAATGAATTTGTAAAAAAATGGTTGAATTCTCAACAAAATAACTAAATTTTCAATAATATAAGAAAATCTTTAACCAAAAATATAATAGTAGATTTTCCAATTAAAAACAATTTACTTTCAACCAAAAATGATTGGATTTCCAACCAAAAAAACGAGTTTTCAACTAAAATGATGAAACTGCAACTGGAATAGTTAAAGTTTCAGTTAAAAAAATTAAATAAAAAAAAACGAATATCCAGAACTCGAAATGATTTTTTTATGAAATAGTTGCTGTATTTTGAATTTTTGGGTGGGAGAAAAATTTCATTTTTCCCATATTAACCTATAAAATATGATTAATTTTATAAGGCAAAGAAAAAAAAGATTTTCGAATCCGAAGTCGAATGATAGTCTTAGACTCTAAGATGTACCTTTTTAATCAACAATATTTTCAAGAAAAAAAAATTCAAAATCGGATATGGCTTAGGGATCGCCATTACCACCATTGTACATCATTTAATGAAAATTTTCAAACTCATATTAGAGGAAAATAGTAAAATTGCTTCAAATTTTTCTATAATAATTTGATGTTGAGTGTGCTAATTACAAAATACAATAAGTAAATTAAAAAAAGTTACATATTATAGAAAAATTGGAAATATGTAAGAAAAAAATATTATTTCCCTAACAAATGATATCAAAATTTGTTATTGAATCATTTACCATAATGGTAATATAGAAGGGGATAATTTTGTGTACGTGTGAAAATGTAATACACATGCATAGACGGTCATGACTTGGATGTATTACATAAGAAATGACACTTGACAGTTGCTACTCATACAAACTTATGCCAAATCTTGAGAATGTTTTTGTACATTTTCAATAATTATATTTAATAGAATAAAATTTAATTAAATTGAATTCTAAACATACGTCTTTTTGGGTTGGTGAGTTCAATTTTTTTCTGAATGAAAGTTGAAAGGGTTAAAAGGTGAACTACTTTCTAAAAAATTCATTTTTTGGTTGAAGATCCATCATTTTAGTTTGAAAATTTATTTCTTCAGTTGAAAATTCAAAAGTTTTTGTCTTGAGAATCAGATCATTCTGATGCCCAATTTGCTGATCAAATGAAAAATCAGAAGTCTGTGTGAAAGCGTTGAGTATCACTTTGACCCAATTTAACGATCAAATTGAACAGCTGTAATCTACTGTGTGTGTATTTTGACGAAACAAAATTGCGTTAATTAAAAAAAAATAGGAACATCTAATAATCTATCTTATTCTACTTTTGAGAAACTTTTTTCGGCTGGATATTTGGCTGTTTTGTTTGTTATTATATTTAAAAATTGTTTTTATCGTTTCATGCCTTATTTTCATGGCAGCAACTAGAGAAATTTCTCAGATTTGATCAAAAATATTTGAACACCTGGAGAAAAGTTTCTGAAGAGAAAGACAACGAGGTAGCACAGCGTTTATCTGAGATCTGGTCAGCAAATATTCTCCATGTTCAGCAAGATTTCGCTTTTCGATGGCCAGTCTCGTATTTCTGTCAAGATAGAACTTTTGCTCGACAGATGAATAGTGTCTGATAATGTACCACTTTTTGCATATCGTCAGGTCATTATCGACATCAGACGAAATTCATTTTAACTTACCTCAGCTATACTTCCTCAATCAATAAAAATCAGTAATAATCTGTATATAACTGTACATTTCCTAGCGATATTACCGCGTATTATCTAATATTATTTTTTCAGTATATGAGATATTAAGGGTAATGACTTTTAGTATTAGGTTTCTAAGATCTGACATATTCAACTGCAATATCTGGATGGTGAATTAGTAGAGGGGACGCGCATAAACAACGCTCAGAAAAAGATTTGGTTATGGGAACAAAATTTTGGTTGAATCAACCCTGTAATTTGGTTCTCATACGGAAAACAAAATATTTGGTTGACCCAAGAAGATTTTTTGGTCAGTAAAATTTGGTTGATTAAACCATATATTTTGGTTGATCCAAACGAATATTTTGGTGGATCCAAGTGAAACTTTTGGTTAGTCCAAGCAAATATTTTGCCCAATCCAAGAGATTATTTGAGTTATTTAAAATAAGTGTTTTGCTGATCTAAGAAAAGATTTTGGTTGATTCAACAAACACTTGTATAATTAATTTCATCATGAAAGACCCATGCAAGCCATTTGCAATATAATTTGTGTAGTATTTGTTGTTTATTTGAATCAAAAAACGGTTCTATTGTATCAAAAACTTAATCACACAATATAATAGGCAAGCACATAGATTCAAGTCATCTCACGTATTTTTTACGTAGTCACTTAATCCCAATCAATTCTGTTTCCGGACCACTTATTTTTATAGGGATCACCGAGATGCAAACGAAAATAGATTACTTTTTTATATTTTCTATGCGATGCTACGAACACCTGGCCTGCCACCTTGAATTGTAGTTTGCGATTGTACCAAGTGCCAATGCGTCCTTGACTTTCGAAATACTTTCAACAAAATATTTTGGTTGAATCAACCAAATCTCCAGCCTAATTCTCGTAAAATGCTCTCTAAATTATTAAGTAAATCAAACCAAAAAATGTTGCTGAATTAATAAAATATTTTCTAAGATCAACAAAACGATTCAACCAACAACATTGATTGAGTAAAGCCAACGAATTTTGTCATCCGAAAAAAAATTTCGTTCATTTGTCCGAAATGTTTTCTGAAATCTACCCAATGCGATCAACAAAACAAATTTGTTTAACGAATGCAATTTTTTTCTAGGTGAAAGGCCGGGGTGGACAGTGGTGTTTTCTCAGTCTTCTAAGTTAGCTGGTAGGATTGGTTAGGTTTAATTTCACGTTGGCGTAATTTGTGGTCGCTTATGCGCTTTTTCAGCTTAAGCCTTGGCATTGTGGTGATAATCCGATTTTTTCCGCAATTCGAATGAGTAATCGAATTGTGTGTTCCTGTAATTTATCTTAGAAAACTTAAAATGCAGTAAGTAAAGCAATACTCATAAGTGCGTTCAAACTTTGCAAATCTCTGTGAAAACCTAAAATATATGTAGGGGCTCCCCTTGGGGCTGTAACACCTTGTAGTTGGTAGGGAGGCTCAGCGTGTGGGACAAGTGGGTCAAACGGACCTTGGCCGTCAGTATGAATCTCTGTCGTCTACTGCTGAGTCGCTTGATTAGTCCCAGTCAGTCCCAGTTAGTCTCAGTTAATCACAAGAAGTCTTTCACGGCTGATGTCGAGTTGCGGAACAGTCAACAGCGTGTGGTGCCTTTCCCCTGCATGTCCGCATAACGACTAGGAAACAGCCCTTCGTTGCTGTGGTGGTTTACGAACGGATATTCATTGAGTGTTCCACTCAATGCCCCCCCCCCC
>CAKNXH010002106.1:177709-201217 GCA_932178445.1 Andricus quercusramuli | reverse complement strand
CCCCCCCCCCCCCCCCCCAAGTGATGGGTGTAGAGTAACCGTGCCCGTGGCGACTTGGCACCCAAGTGTACGAAGGTGTCCTAGCGGCCTCTCGTAGGGTAGACAAAAAATTTGGAGGAAGAAGGAAGAAGGTGTGTTGTGAAGGGGGGAGAATGAGGCTATCTAGATGGGAGCGGCTAATGAGTCCCCCAATAAAAGAAAGTCATCAATGGTTCTATGAAAAGAAAACTGAAGAGGCAAGTGCAGCAGGTTAGGAAAGCAGCTGTGGAGGCTGGAGCATCGAAAGTAAAAACGCCGACAACCAGAATTGAGATTGGCCTCCAAAGGATGCTGATGTCTAGGGCGTTGATCCCAGGTAAGCTGGCAGATCCGCCTGTGGTCTTTCGGTGCTTGCAGGGATTCAACCCCTCACTAAAGACATCGTCCTGGCGATTCGTCCACGATCGGCTTCAGGGAGAGAGCACAACGGGAGGTTCGAAACAACTCCTAGTTGTGCAGATTCTTGAGTCCCTGTTGAAAAATTTGCAGCCTTCAACAGTAGGCCCTTCTATCACTTTGGACAGGTCAACTTTGTCGTTGCCGGTCAGGGACAGGAGGAGCCTTTTGGAACATAGGAAGATCGGGGCAGACCTAATTGACTGGTCCCGACCTAAACATCACACAAATTAACTTGCATTACAGCAAAGGCGCCTCTGCTGTTCTGCAGAGAGGCATAGGTGTGAGGCATACATGTATCTCATGAATCCAGGAACCTTGGCTGGTTCGAGATATCGTAAATATATAAGGGGGCTGGTTTTTGTTATAGGAACCCCAAGGTGGCCAAACCAAGGGCATGCGTACTGGCGAAAGAAGTCAACGTTATCCCGGTAATAGGACTATGTTCGGGAGATCTGATGGTGATAGCCACATATCTTAGATGAATTGTAAAGCTTGTCATGGAATCGGCCTACTTTACATATGACAGCGAAAACAACCCACCAGAGGAATACTGGTGAAATACTTCAAGGTAACGGGGTCTTCCACTGCCTCTTCTGTTGAGTTGGGATATAGTTACTACTGATTTAGATATTCTCAACACGGGGAATACCCTGACGTTTTACAACTCGGTCAGAGAAAAAGTCATTGACATCGCCCTCTGTATCAGCAGTTTTAGAGACGAAGATAAGAAGTGGGGAGTCTCAGAGAAACACACTTTCTCAGATTACTCACAGATATAATTCAAGTTGGAATCTACCATACCCGCGGGCCCTTCGTGGGCCAGAAATTCAAAAAAGAATGCACTGGGATCAGTATTTCACTGCACTAACGAGTGCACTCTCGGAGGTGCCTAGGTCAATTGGAGACTCCAACATCCTGGAAATCGCAGCCAATATTTTCACGAAGGCCATCAAATCTACTTATGTAAGAAACTGTCGACCTACAAGAGTCCGAAAGGGTGAGGAGACGCACTGGTGGAACGGAAAACTCGAAGACCTTCACAGGGAAACCAGAGATAGGTACAGACTTGCCAGTACTGGTTAAACAGGTGAACTATGGATTTCATTTACGACGATGAGAGATGAATACATAAGATTAAGCAAGAAGAATAAACAAACATTTGCATAGGCATCGAGAAATGGGCAGAGACAGCTAGAGTGGACAAACTGCTTTCTTGAAATACGGATGCTATTCTCGGCACTGTAAGATTGCCCAGAGGAGGATACTGAGTATCGGACGAGAAGATCTTCGCTCATCTGATATCGCCCATACAGATCTCCTGGTCCGGATATCACATACCCGGTCTGCTTACAGGAGGCTGGAGAGATCATCATAGGACTGCCCTTGAGACTTGCTAGGGCCAGTATGACACTGGGATGTGTCCCGCCTGTATGGAGAAGTACGCAAGTAGTCTTCATTCCAAAAGGAGGCAGAATCGGTTATACTACACCCAATGATTTCCGTCCCATTAGCCTTACATCTTTTCTACTAAAAATGGTGAAAGACTTGCAGATAGATATATTCGCGTCAAGGTCTTATTAAGGAGGCCACTTTACAAGGAGCAGCATGCTTATAGGGCTGGTCAATTGACCGAAATGGCCCTGAGCGGAGCAGTAAATCTAATTGAAGTCAACTTAAGCAGAAAGGCTCCGTGATTGGAACCTTTATGGAAATCGAAAGAGCTTTCGACTGCACCCCTAGAGATGTGATTAGGGCGGCTATGATTGCACACGGGGTGATAACTGCTGTCGTGGAAATAGACCTGCCACATGTTGGGCAACATGTACCTAACAACGACTAAGGGTGAAACCACTTTATGTGGATCCGTTGACTCGGGATGTCCGAAGGAAGGTGTTTTATCTCCCCTGTTGTGGTGCTTGGTCGTGGATGAACTGCTTCATCTGCTCATGAGTCCGGGCTACCACTTTTATAGCCTACGCGGGCAAGCACTGAGGATAGTGGATTCCTGGTGCGAGAAGAATGGACTATCGGTCAATCCGAGTAAGATGGATGGTGTCGTATTCACTAGACGGTGCAAGTGGGAAACCACAACTACACTGAAACTGAGAAGACAACAACTGAAAATCAAAGAACCAGCTGAATATCTAGGAGTTATCCTGGAGAAAAAGCTATTACGGAACGGGCATCTAGAAAATAATGAAGGATTCTGTTCTTTAAGAATGCCATTAGGTGAAGCTCCATTCTTCAGAACTAGAATTACTTGTTAAGAGGAGAGTACAACTGTGTCACTGTTCGTTCCAAGAACTTTCGTATCAAACAATTGTTCAGTCACAGACTGACTTGCAATATGTTAGACCGCGCTGGTTCCATAGTTGGGCCAAGTAATTTTAAAAGATGAAAAGATAAAAAATTGGCGAATTTTTGTTTCTTTTTGTTCTTTTGGATTTATGCGCCTGGGAACGAGCAAATCGCCACCGGGAGAGTACCCACGATGAACCGAAACCCGAAAATTGTCTGAAATATAAAAAAATTATAAACAATGTGTCAATTCTGCTGCTGAACTTTGCAGATTCGATGATAGTTTTATTTAGCAAGTTAAAACACTGGAAAACATCCAGCGCTGTTTGTTTTGAGAAATTAAAGAAGCTAATTTCTCTTTACTGACCTAATGAATTTTAAAATATACCTTGCAAATAATTTATCTAGCATTTGTTAGTTAGTCTTCGATCATGTCATGTCTCTTAAAAAATTTGTAACTTCTACAAAAGAAAAAGTATCTCGGCTAATGTCCGGTCGGCTCCTGACCACGAAACCTAACTAGGGGTAGCCCGGCTTGGATTCGACCAGAAACCTTCTTGTATTAAGGCCATTTGGGGCCAACATGGTCATGTAATAAAGTACTAAGTACATTTTATTACTCTGTTAGTTATTACTCATTTCATATTCTTCATGAAAAAACTATAAAAACGTTTAAGTGCCTATAAAATATAATCTTCACTGCCATATTTTACAATCTTCATAAAAAAGGTAGATTTTGTAAACACAAAGAAGATCACTAAAGGAATATTGAGTTATCCAGTTATTTATTTTTTTGGACATTAATTTGGATTTCTTTTTGAATTTGGACATTAACACCTATACGATTTGTAATTCTTGGCTTTCTTTGCCACTTGGTTTACAACAGTGAATGTGAATAACTCGAGGAAAAACTTCCTCTTAAATATCCCTTACCGATAGCTCTGGGTAAGTTTTTCGACTGCTAATTAAAAAAAACTGTTAATAGATATTATTGGAAATCATGACCGAGGTTTGTGCGATAGCCAAGTATTTTCTGAACATTTTAATTAAAATTTGAATGAAATCGGCCCGTTCAATCGGCTGGAATCGTGGCGACAGTTTGACACATGATTTAATGTTGAAAAAAAGTGGAAAACAACGAAAAATAATAAAAAATTTCACCATTTGTTTATTTATCAATATTTTTTTATAATTGCGGTTCATGCGATAGCCTTTTATGTACTCTTTAAGAATCAATTTGGTTTTAGTGTTTCAGATGATCCAAAATTGAAAAATCCTCGCGACCGTTCTTCAACATGGCGTCTTCCGGTCACCCATATTTTGGCCGGATGTTGATGAAAAAAATTCAATATTTGTTTTTTTTTTGATAGTCAAAAACATGTCATACAACATATTAAAAAATTTGAAATGTCCAATAAAAATTAATGCAAAAAAAAATTATGTAAAAAAAGGTAATTTAAACCTGCCTACCCCCTTGAAACAGAAGAATTTTTATTTAAAAAGAAAATAAATTTAAAAAAAATAGTTGAATTTTCATCCAGAAAAGACTCTAGTTGACTTTTCGAGATAAAAATATGAATTTTTAGCAAAAAATAAGTTTCTACTAACAAAATTGAATTTTTCATCCAAAAAGACGAATTTTTTCAACCAAAATGGATGCATTTTTAACGAAATAGTTGAATTCTCTACCATATGAATTTTAAACAAAAAGTAAATTTTCTACGAAATATTTGATTTTAATTGTGTATAATAATATAATAATAATAATTGATTTTAATTTTCAATAGATCAGTAGAATTTTTAACCAAAAGTATGACTTTTTAACAAATTAGTTTTATTTTCAACGAAACAGTTGCATCTTTATCGAAGAAAGATGACATTTCTTTTAAAACAGATGAATTTTTAATTAAAAAACAAAAATTCGAAAAAATAGTGGAATTTTCATCCAGAAAAGATTTCTGTTCTCTTTTCAACACCAAAATATTAAATTTAACCTAAAAGTATATCTTCTACAAAATAGTTAAATTTTCAACAAAACAGCAGAATTTCTAACCAAAAAGTATGAGTTTTCAACAAGATCGTTAAATTTTAAAGCAAACAGTTGAATTTTTGTCCGAGAAAAATGAAAATTCTACTAAAAAAGGTGAATTTTCAAATCAAAAAGACAAATTTTCAAAAAAAGAGTTGAATTTTCATCCAAAAGGATTTCAATAGACTTTTCTACAGAAAAATACAACTTTCAAACAAAAAGTAAATTATTTAGGAAATGGTTGAATTTTTGACAAAACAGTTTGCATCTTTGTCCGAAAAAGATACAATATTTCTATTAAAAAAATATGAACTTTTAAATTAAAAAGACAAATTTTCAGAAAAAATATTTTTCATCCAAAAGTATTTTAGTTGACTCATCAGCAACCAAATATGGATTTTTAACAAAACAGTTGAATTTTCAAACAAAAGTGACCTCTCTTTAAGAAAATTGTTGAATTTTCAACCAAATAATAAAATTTATAGCTAAAAAGATAATCTTCAGGAGAAAGTTTTTGCGAATTTGGATGAAGTTGGATAAAGATAGGGAAAGATTTCTTGAGTCTCTTTATCATCAAAAAATTTCAGTGATTTGTTCTTTTTTTGTTTGCCCCGCAATCGACCAGTTTGTCGTGAACTTTCTGTTCAGAAGCCAATAAAAATTATATGTTTGGATTTAAAATTTGACTTCATTTAGGAGAAATCTTTATTTTCATAATTGGGAAAGTTTCAGTTCGAATCAACAATTTCCTAAACTACTATAAATAATTTAAAAGTATAACTCCCATCTGAACTGTAAAAAAACCAACAAAAAGGATTCATAAAATTTTTTATTTTTTATTCTATCGGTAGATAAAAGGCCAGAGGTGGAGTGCTGAATACTGTAGTCTGCATGGCATGAGATATCATAAAACCTGGGGTTGGTTTTAAAACGTTTTAAAGCCAGAAATCATAAAATGAATAATAAAAAAAGGTTTAATTACTGGTTGAGATGTGCCCACTAGTGGGTAAGTTTCTTTAAATTCATTCGGGTGTTCTTTTTGCAGATGACGCTTCATACCGGTGGTGTTACCGATTGTAATTTTAATGGTTTTTATTATGGGAGGATCTTTCAAAAGGCACAGTTTACAATTTCACAATTCTAAATTGTCCGTAACTAAAGAGAATTTGAATGAATCTTGAAGCACCTTGCTTCCTGGGTTTTGGTCAAAATACTGTATTGTTTTGAGACATAAAATGAGATAGATCATCATCCCGTATCAAAATGCAAAACTACTAAATTATACCGTAAAGACCAGCAGCAAAACTTCAAGATGAAATCCACATAATATCATATATTTCGTTGAAATAAAAACATAAAAAAATTTATTTTCAAATATTTCCTCAAACTGGGGTGAATGTATAAATAAAATATAATAAAGTTTATATTCTGAGGTGTTTTAAGGTACATAAAAAAGTGGTAAATAAATTTCATTATTTGGTTTGTTGTTAGCTATTGTTGTTACCTATTTGGGACCACCCTTATGTGTATACACATAAGGGTAGTCCCAAAAAGGTTTTTTTTTTGTGGAATAGCTTCTGTCTGGAAAAAATTTTAGTGGTGTATTTGAGTAAAAAAAGTAAATTGTATGCCTGTCAAAGTAAAAAATTCAATAGCCGTGATTATTTAAATAAAGCATTTCATTTTTTTAAATTTACTTGAAGAACTACTGAATTCTTTTTTTTATTTCTAACAAAACTTTAAATGCTGTAAATGTTGACGTTAAAATATACAAACAGCGATTTTTAAAATTGAAGACATTAATCAGCATGAAAGCGGCAGTATATATAATTAAAAAAAAGTTAAACAACCACCGCAGGGTACCACTAAGAGCAACTGCCATCTGGAAAAAAATGTCAATGGCCCCCAGTAGAACCGCGGTAAAATACACCTATGGCCACGTCTCACATCCGTGAGATGGGTGGTCACAGGGCACGACGAAATCACAACGACAGGCCGGCGAAACCCTCGTGTGTCTTGAGGACACGAAGCGACCCAAGGATGACAGCTTTCTGCATCCATCTCGCAAGAGCCTTGGCATATTTTTGGCACGCGGGTATGGCTTTAAGGTTACGAACCAGCGATAATTTCACACCTCCGAGAGCACCTATCACAAGAACAATTACTCGTACCGAATATTTTGGGTACAGTCGACGCAGCTCTCTTTTAAGGTCTTGATATCTCTCCTCTTTTTCTTTCTCCTTTGCAGTGATGTTGTATTCGGATGGAGCCGAGAATTCGATCACGAATATAGTTCGTTTCTCGAAGTCTTGGAGAACAATGTCAGGCCTCGAGTGCGCAACGGAGACTGCTGCCCGAAAATCGTAGTTCCAGAAAATCTGGCACTTCTCGTTTCGGACAATTGACTCTATATCCCTTGGAGCGTTCGGCAGGGCAGGGTCGCGACCAACACCGTAAGAGCGACAAAGGTGGTAATAAAGTACTCTTAGGGCCGCATTATGTCTATAGATATACGTTGTTCCTGCGTGGGTCGGACACCCCGATAGTATATGTTCTAGGTACTCAGCGTGTGCATGACACGCTCTGCACCTATCACTGGGAACTTCTTGACATAAAATGCGGGCGCGGTATGCTAAGGTGGAGATTACACCGTCCTGGCATGCGAAAATAAAGCCCTCTGTACCTGAATTGAGCCCTGATGATTTGAGGAAAGCAAAAGTTTGCTCCTTCGACAAGGACTGTTTTTCTACATTTCTGTGAAAGTTTCCGTGCATTTGCTTGTCGAGTAGCTCTTGGTGAAATTTTCCAACCTCTGCTTTCTTTACTTCGGCTTTTAGACGTGAAGCATCTAGATGGAGTAATGCACTTTCCTCACTTCTGATGTTAAAATTCAGGCCAAGGGTCTCAGCAGCTTGCTCCGCGGCTTTGTAAAGGAACGCCCCTTCGCCAATCATCTCGTGGTTTCTGACCATCTTTAGGAGAGGATCTCTGCCATTCGCAACGATGTAAGCTGTACTCAAAACAATTCGGTTATGAAGACACTGGAGATTCAGAAGTCCGCGTCCGCCTTGCTGGCGTGAAATGTATAATCGCGGAACTGACGAATTGATATGCAAGCTTTTATGCATATGCATGATCTTACGCGTGGTGACATCAAGGGCCTTAAGCTCGTTCTTCGTCCATTGAACCACCCCAAACGAGTAGAGTAGAACCGGGACGGCAAGCATGTTAGTCGCAGATACCTTGTTCAACGCCGACAGATTGGAAGACCAAATCTGTCGAAGAAGATGCTTGTATCTGCTTCGGAGAGACTCCTTCACTGATGTTACGTCCTGAATGCGGCTTTGAGGCACGCCCAGGTATGTATAGGTCTCTCCAGTGTTAAGATGTCTAATAACACTTATATCCACAAGCTCAGGGTCCTTGGGAACGCCAGTAATCTTTCCTTTCTTCAAATGAATTTTGGCACACTTGTCCAAACCAAAGTCCATCCCAATCTCTCCTGTGTAGTTCTTGATGATATTTAAAGCAGTTTGAAGTTTGCTTTTACCAGCGGCATAGATCTTCAGGTCATCCATATAGAATACATGAGTGACCTTATGCTCACGCTGATTAGTGTCGCCACAGAGGTATCCAGGAGAATTTCGTAGTGCAAGAGATAGAGGCAAAAGTGTGATGCAAAAAAGCAAAGGGCTCATACTATCCCCTTGAAAGACGCCCCTCTGGAAGGTGACGTTGTTCGTCGTCAGACGATAATTCCTAGATGAGATGGTAAATCTAGTTTTCCAAAGAGGCATCAATCTCTCTATGCATCTCACTATGTGTGGATGTACCTTCAAGCTTTCCAACAGACAGATGATAAGTCTATGAGAGGTTGAATCAAAAGCTTTCCGGTAGTCAATCCAGGCCATTGACAGGACGCGCTGATGGACTGTAGCGTCTTTACACACACACCTGTCAATCAGCAGGTTCTCTCGACAGCCTGCTACACCTTTTTTCGAGCCACGTTGTTCGTACATCTCTCGCCATACAGGCTCAATTCGTCGAACAATCCTGTTGTTCAGGATAGCTGTAAAAATCTTATACAGTGTGTTCAAACAAGTTATTGGCCTGTAATTCTCTGGTTTGGACAAGTCGCCTTTTTTCGGTAGGAGTATAGTGCGTCCTAACACTAGCCACTGCGGAATGGGCATCTCCGACTTTAAATATGAGGTGAATATGCGGGCCAAATGTTGGTGTGTAGAAGTAAACTTCTTCCACCAAAAGTTCTTGATACAATCTGGTCCAGCACCGGAAAAGTTCTTCGTGCCTCTAAGTGCTTTTTTCACCTCTTCGGCAGTGACTGATGGGCACTCCTCCTCAGATTTTATGAGGCTGTCGCAAAACTCCTTGAAGCGAATGATATTGTCAGTATCTTCCTTCAACTCTAGTGTTTTCGGGATCTTGTACACCTCTCTCCAAAAAGTCTCTACCTCCTTGGGCTTGGGTGGATTTTTTACAAAAACAGGGGGATCACTGAAGAGGCGCGATGGGTCAGCGAGAAACTGTTGATTCTCTCTGATCCATCTCTCCCTCTTCTGTATCCTCCTCCTTGCGTCAGATAACAGCCTTATTTTGTCAACAATATGCTGCTTGATTGTCAGCAGCTTTGACTTGTTTAGTGTGTGATTCAAGGTCCTTAGTTCTTGGGCGAACTTTCGAACCCTTTCCGTGAACGGTCTACCAGATGTTATGTAGTCAATCACACATTGAACACGGGACGCATTCTGTCTTGCCCATCCAATTTTCTTGTTCAGCTGATGCAAGCGTCTTCTTGTCTTTTGATCCATCGTCGGTTTGAGCCTTCGATTTGAATCAGCCAAAGCTCTCGCAGCACCATAAACTGAGCAATTGATGGTCCAGAGGTCGGACTCTTGCGAGATATCTCCACAAAGGGAGGCATCCATTTCAGCCAGATCTTGGGGCTTAAGAGGAACCTGCATGTTGATGTTCCTCCTTGTACTGAAATTGCCATCATCTTCAAGAAGGTGCCTACTTTCTGCGGTTGGTCTTAATGTCGTTTCATCTTCGTCTGCAGCTTGTTCAAGCAGCGGTTGAGGAAGCGCTCCGCGTACATATCCATTTTTGCGGAGGTAGTCGGCTTGATTTCGCAAAGACTGATGCGAAACGTGTTGAAGCTCTGGGTGTTTCTGGCACCACAGAGTATGCATACGCGCCATAAAGCCTCCACGAGCAGGGATAATACTGGCATCGTAGCAGTCTAACAGATCATTCTTAAGTTGATCCGTCCACTCAATGTGGGCGTTTCGCCGGTTCGTCGTTGTGTTTCCATCTAAATTATTTTCAGCACCCCGAACTCTAGGATGATCGGCATTGTTTGCCGATCCATTGTCGGGTGCTCTGCCATGGACATAGGAAGGTAGGGGACTAGGCATGTCGTTGCGGGGTTGAGTAATTCAGAGGGGAAGGCCGCCATCTTAGCATGTAACAAATATATATAGATATAGATATATACTGTGTATCTTCAATCGTGCGAAGTACGAAAGTTATTGTATACATATTGCTTTTTTTTACAAGTTTTAATTTATTTTCTCTTGTTGAACTGTAAGAAGTTGACAAGAGGAAAAATAGTGAATTGTGTAGTTCCTGTTTGCAATAATTATACAGGAAGGAGGAGTAAGAAGAAAGCTTTGAAGGTTACGTTTCACATGTAAGTAAAAAATAATTCATTTTTTTAATTAAATAAACCTAAATATATGTTAAATATAAATAAACAGGTAAAAGCAACTTAATAAACTCAATGAAACCGTGCGACATTATCGTATAAAGGCTTTAAGTTATACATAACGTATCAAACTTAGTGAAGCTTGATAGGTTATGATAGGTCATGAACTGAGAAGTTCCTACTTGCTTTCTTTAAGATTTGTTTATTATCTTATGCTATAATTTTTTAAAGGTTTCCGAAAAATCCAGTTAAAAAACAGGAATGGGCGGATAGAATCGGAGTACATGCAGGAGCTTTGACGAGACACTCGAGGATTTGCTCATGCCATTTTCCAGAAGAAATGATTGATAGAACTTCCGTCAGCTGTGTGAGACTTCGAGATAATGCTGTGTCAGACAACTCTACGGGAAAATTATTCTGTTTAAAGGGCAGTAATTACCAAATTCACTGCAATCAGAATTGTAAATTTGATGTATGACACGTAAGATGTGTATATAATGTATATTAAAAGAATTATATTCCGGAAAAAAGTTATTTTTCTTTATCCTTCAATAGTTGTATACTAATTATTACTTACTAATTTTCGTACTTAATTTTTTATTTTTATAAACACTTTATATTATTTTCTATATATATAATTAATTTATATATATATATATATATATATTTATTTATTACTTTATGAATTTTAGAGTATTTTTAAAAATCCAAAAGAAGTTTCAAGAGCTTTAAAAAGTTGCAAGGGAATTTAAAAGATTATAAACAATTTAAAATATTTCAGGGTATTTTAAAAGATCCTAAGGAATTTGTAATGGCTTTCAATAATTTGAAGAAATTCCACAGGATTTTAGAGATTAAAGGATATTTTTAAAACTTTCAAGGAATTAAAAAGAGGTTTGAAAAGTTTTAAGGAATTTCTAAAGATTTTAAATATCTCACGGTATTTTAAAATATTCCAAGGCATTTTCAAGAGATTAAAACATTTCCAAGAAATTTTCAAACATTTTAAGGGATTTACGCAATTTTTAATGGGGGCTTAAAGAGTTCACTAGAATTTTGAAAGATATAGATTGTGAAAAGATTTTGTAGTACCTATACCTACTTTATTTTTTATTTTTGTAAACACTTTCTATTATTTTTCATATTTCATTCAAATAAATTATTTATGAACGAATAAGGTACACGTTTCAAGTGCAGACTATTAAAAATAAATACTCTTGACAAAATTTAAAGATGAAACATTTTAAAGCAAGTTGAAAATGTGACAACTGGAGACTGAAGTTATTATCCAATATAAAATTGGAACAGTTACCAAATATACAGTACTTTTCAAACAAGTATTAGAAGATGAACACATTTTAGTTGAAATGTACAAAATTAAATACTCAATTAAGAAATGGAATATTCCTTATATTTTTGAATTAAAAATTCAAATATATTGTACAAAGTTCATTTTTTTCTCAAAAATTCAATCATTTGGTAGAAAATTGTTTTTTTTTTTATTTGAGAATTAGTTTTTTCAAATGAAAAACTGCTTCGTCATGTTTCTGTTTTGAAATTCCCGCCAAAAGTTACATGGTAAGATGGTAGACTCCCCCTTGTAACTTATACTCAGCCCCCTCGCCCTAGTTTGGGAGGACGTGCCTTGTCCCCTACCTTCCTATGTCCATGGTGCTCTGCGCGTTCGATCGTTTTGAACCGCATCTACAAAATTTTGGTGGTTTTTTGGTTTCATTGTTGTTCCCACGAGCAGCTAGGGAAAGGGTTCGTCCATCCTTGTAGAGCCCCGCGTGCAAGGATAAGGCTATTACTCTGAGACATCGCCATTTCATATATATTTTCAGATGTATTCGATGTCATTGATCGTAATACTGTTTTTTTTTAAACTCAAATTTGTTGTTAGAAAAAAAATGTCAACAAAAAAGTTAAATTTTTAACAAAAGAAAATTAAACTTTTAAACAATATTTCCATGACTTGCTTCACTATTATCAACTTAGTAGTAGAATTGAAATAATAATAAATAATGAGTAATAATAAATAATGATAATAAAATAAGAATAATAAAGAATAAAAAAATTAATTTTGTACAAAAAAGGTTAGTTTTAACAAAATACCGGAATATTCAACCAAATGTATGTTTTATGTTTTTTAAATGTTAAAAAAAGTTATAAATTGTTACTGTTTTAATTTGCCACGAATAGAGAATAATTTTGTACGAAATACATGAATTTTTAACAAAATACTTAAATTAAAAAAAGGAGATAAACATTCAATCCAATTTTTTGTTATAAAAAAAATTTCAAAAAAAAAAGTTAAATTTCCAACAAAAAGAAATGAATTTTCAACAAAAGAATTCAACTTTTAAACAATATTTCCATGACTTGCTTCACTATTTTCAACCAAGTAGTAGAATAAAAATAATAAATGATGAAAATAATAAATAATAAAAATAATAAATAATTATTAATAATTATTAAGGTTAGTTCTAACAAAATACCGGAATTTTCAACCAAATGTATTTTTTATGTTTCTCAAATGTTAAAAAAAGCTATAAATTGTTACTGTTTTAGAATGTAAGTTTGTCTTGATTACTCTTGTATTTTCAAAATCTTAGCATTTTGAACTAAAATAATAAATCTTCAACAACAAAAAAATAATTTTCAATAAAAGAGTTTATCTTTCAACCAACTGTTTCAATTTGCCACCAAAAGAGAATAATTTTCTACAAAATACATTAATTTTTAACAAAATTCTTGAATTTAAAAAAGAGAGATAAATATTCAATCAAATTTTTTTTAGAAAAAAAATTTCAGCAAAAACGTTTAATTTTCAACAAAAAGAAATGATTTTTCAACAAAAGAATTCAACTTTTAAATAATATTTCCATGACTTGCTTCACTATTATAACTATTATAGAATAAAAATAATAAAATATAAAAATAATAAATAATAATAAAATAAGAATAATAAACAATGAAAAAAATTAATTTTCTACAAAAAAAGGTTAGTTTTAACAAAATACCGGAATTTTCAACGAAATGTATTTTTTATGTTTCTAAAATGTTGAAACAAAGCTATAAATTGTTACTGTTTTAAAATGTTACTTTTTCTAGGTTAGTTTTGTATTTTCAAAATATTAGCATTTTGAACTAGAATAATAAATCTTCCACAAAAAAATAATAATTTTCAATAAAAGAATTTATCTTTTAACCAAATATTTTAATTTGCCGTCAAAAGAGAATAATTTTCTACCAAATACATGACTTTTTAACCAAATATTTGAAGAAAAGAGAATAATATTTTATCAAATGTGTGTAATCAAAATAATTTTAAATAACTGGCAATCGTTACCGTTTCAAAATTTAATAATTTAATTTTTGCTTCGTTACTTTTATATTTATAAAATATAAGCATCATCAATCGCGCCCTACACGCGCTTGTAGTTTTTCAATTCAAGAAAAAATAATTTGTAATATAAAATAAAAAACTTTATTTCTGACAAATTTTTGAACATTTAAATTCGAGCTGAAATTATATTTAAGGCATTTTACATCCCATGAAAACGAGGTTAAATACAAGGAAGTAGTAAGTTTATCAGTCTGTTTTAAAGCTTAGATAAATATAATTTTCCCAAGTTTCTTGAAAAAACTGAAAAAAATGACGATTTCAGATACGTTGGAAAAAAATCTTGAATGTTTTTTCATTTTATAGGACTTTGCCCCATTTTTGGGAAAAAAAATATTTACAAAATATTTTATAAGTTTTTGGAAATCTTTTAAAGTTACAAAATGTTTTCAATCTCTTAAAAAGTCTCAAAATTCCTAAAAAATCTTTTCAACTGACTTGAAAATTGATTAAAACCTTTAAAAAATTCTGCCAAAAATTTTTAGGAATCTTGAGAAAATTGTATTATTATCTTGAAACTTTCAAATTTATTACACATTTTTTGTTTGTTGAAATTTTATATTATTTTCGAAATTTTTTCAAAGCTTCTAAATACCTTTCAAAATGATTTGAATTTTTCATTACATTTTTTTTTAAATCATGGAAAATTTCTTGTGCATCTCTTTCTTCAGTTTCGACCTTTGATTAATGTATAAAACAGTCTCCGGATGGAAAGAAGGAAAGAAAGAAAGCAAGAAAAAAGAAAAAAAAAAGAAAAAAGAGAGAAAGAAAGAACTTTGTTTCTTTAAAAAATGGCAACGTTTCGGACTCAATATGGTCCCTTTTCAAGCCTATTGAAACCTGTTGAAACATTATTCATTATAGTCTAAATTTTTACATAAAATTATAAACAAAAACAAGAAATAAATCTTTGCCGATAAAAAATGATCAAAGTGTGAAAAAAAATTCGTTTTGTTGATAAGTTTGATTGAAAAAAATAAAAATTAAAAGTAGCTAACTAATTATAAGTAATCTAAGATTCTCAAATCTATTATAATTCTCTAAATGTGGTGGAATCACTTTTTCGGCATCTGATCAAAAAAATTTTTTGCTATCTTAAAATGGCTAATCTCGATGAAAAACGGGAAAATTTCCGTAAAAATATTGATAGTTGCAATCCAAAGCGGAATTTGCCATTCGCAGAAAACTAAAAAAAAGCCTTTTTTTGTTGCACCATAGTAGACATACCGGAAGATAATCATTAAAAGAGAACGGATGGAACAGAAGACGTAGAACAAGAAGAGGTGGATGGGCGGGGGTGACAGCTAATTAGTCTATAACGTGACGAGCATTATTTCCTTGATCAAATTATCTTGTTACTTGGAATGCATGCACTAGGTAAGATGAAATTTTCAAGAAGATTTTTTTTTAATTTTGTCTATCAGATTGTGAAATTCATTACATTTAGATCCATTCACATTAACATTAAGTCAACGATTCCTCCCACGGGGGTAAATCACAATGCAAATATGTGGATTTCTTTCAACATACACATAAATTATCAAAAAATCACTTGCAGTGACATTTTTAATTTTCTTTGGAAATTTCACTTCCTGAAAATAGTTTAAGAATAATTTTTAATGAAGTATGTGTTTGTAAAAAAAATGTTTTCCTATTATTTCATTATTTTGATCCAGAAAGAGTAAAGTGTTGAAGAAAAGTTTAAAATAATACATAAATATACTTAAATAAAAATATTCCTGCTATTAAATAATCAAAGAATATATAATTACAAGTATTGCAAAATAAAGAAACAATATAAATTCTGAAATAAATTATTATGGAACTCAGAACGTGACAATAGATATGAATATCAAATATTTTTGTCATAACAAATCCATCCATCCTTACTGAGTTTGATTGCCTGTGTTGTAAAAAATCCATCTTGACGAATCCACTTCCATACGTTTATGGCCTGAAACAAGTTTAATTCTAAATTTCAAATACTTGAAAATATTTTAAGGTCATGACTAAAAAGTTTGAAAAAGAAAAGTAGAAAAAGTTTGAAATTGAAAATATTTATCTAAGGATATGCTTTATGAAATTAATATTAAGATTGCTTTATAAAATTGAGGAACATAGCCATATTGCATTGATAAATATATGAAAATTTCATAGAGTATCTATAAATGGCTTGGAAATTTAGTTCAATATGTAATTGTTTTATTAAAATTAGGTACCTGGCGTTTTCTGGATTTTTTTTTCGCTTTAAATAAAAATTGAAATTTATTTGTTCCTCAAAAGATTATTTACAATATTCTATTATACTGGGAGTTTTATTGAAATATATAAGTTTTACACAAGGTTACAATTTTACAAAAGAAATTTATAATAAACTCTTTTTATAATAATTCGCTAGCATATTTTTAACGAAACTCCCACAAACAGAATTGGAAAAAATATTTCTGAGGACAAAATAAGTAGCGAATCCTGAAAATTGAATCAAATATTTTCCTATTTCCTTCAATTTCATTAATCATTTTAAAAGTCCTTATAACGCCAGCATTACTTTATTTTCCAAAAGCCTGAACTGGCCCGCATGAGCAAAAATCAAAATTCTAGAGCATTTATAAATTAGCTAGTATTGTACTGAAAAAATACTTAATTTTGAATCTTCCTGATTTTATTCTTCAGGAAATTTTCTAGAGAGGTCAAAAGATAATATAATTTCAAACAATGAAAATAAATACATTTTTTGCATGTTCGGCATTTAAAAGATATTGCCTTGATTTAAAAAAAAAGTGTTCAACGTAATTTTAGTTATCTCAAGCTCAAAAATGAACATTGTTAGAAATGATTTATAAAATTCAGCAACATATCCTCATACGTAATCAAAACTAATTTTGAAAGAGAGCTAATAGCGAACATCAGAAAAAAAATTTCAGGTTCTAATTGTTTAATTGAAGATAGTTATTTAGTGTTCTATGATTTTGTTTTCTCTTTAGGTAAAAAAGTTGAAATTTTTATTCAATCCAAATGCTGTAAGGCTCATCGGTACATTTTAATTTTTTAAAATTATTTAGGAATTATACAATTGTTATCTTTATAAATAATATTTTACTTAAATTCAACTTCTTAATCAAAACATGCCAAAGGGAATTTCAGAAAATCTATCTGCCAACGGCCATACCACGCTGAAAAAAACAGTTCTCGTTAGATCACTGAAGTTAAGCAGTGTTGGGCGCGGTTAGTACATGGATGTGTGACCGTTCAGGAATACTACTAACTGCGTGCTGTTGGCGTGTCGTGGGTGTGGTGAGCCCACACTTATAGTTATTTACTACAATAAACTATCCACCTAGAAACACTACTCGAATCGGGTAGTGTCACGCCTACCCCAAAAGGGAAATGGCTTGATGTTATACATATCAAAGTATGAAATGATCCCTCCAACATTAGGATTGAATCAGAAGTGCAACTCCTACTTAAAAAGGAAGCAGGATCATGAAACTGTAAGTAACTATTATTATAAGTTGTTGGTTGTTGATCAGTACAGTAAATATATACGAAGATGTTGGTTTTTGATCCACTGATCTATCAGTTTATTTAAAAACAAGCTTTCGCCCCACGACGTGAAGCCTCTTCAGGTAAACATTTTCTCCATCATTTATCTGAAGAACATAGAACGACGTTTCATATATAACAAAATTTTTCATAGCGAATATAACATATTCGTAGATATGGAACAAAACCTATAAACTTACCGATGCGACGTTTACATTTCAGGGCCATATGAGATTCATAACTTATTATTATAAAAAGTTGTATAAAATTTTGAGATTCACAATAATGTAACAACTGCTACTCCCAATACCCAACGTTTACATTGTTATAAACATTTTCTTTTGCGGGCCAATGCACAATGTTATACGTATTACTTGGAGAGAGAAATTTGGAGCGTCAAGTAAGATGAGACTATATATATGCGAAATATGTATATAGACAGTACACACACACATATATATATATATATATATATACATAAATATACATACATGCATACATACACATACATAAACACACATACACATACCATATGCCATAAATATACTTTGAGATTATATATTAACCTATACAAATCTAAACGAAGACGGACAATAGCGCCCATTTAAATGTTTTTATAACTCTTTTAAAATTAGAGAGCATATTGTTCGTTGATAAAATAAGACTATGGTAGAGTTTACTAAGGTATTCTACATCCGATCTTCTATGCACCGAATTTGTATTCTTGATAATGTAAAACATCTCTTTAAAATTTCGTTTTCTCCAGTGGCTTTCATGACTTAAAATTGTTGTTTTTGAAAATAAAAATTGATGATCATGAACATGCGAGTGATAAACCAAGGCAGTACCTCTTTCATCTTTTTTAGTCATTAATGTGCTCTTTGATCTTAGTTCTTATGTACCTTTTTGTCTGTACTATATAAACTAAACCACATTGACAGGGCATGCGGCATATGACGTGTGTTTTTAAATCAAAAGGAGTAACATCTTTATTGTTAGAAAAGCATCTAAACAAATATTTTTGGTATGTAAAGATCACTTTAATGATAAGTTCATTAAATATATTAGTGAATGATCTAGAGAGTTCATTAACAAATGGTAAAATCACACTTTTGCTGCAATCAAAGCCTTGTAAATTATTAGTCTGAATCTGCACATTAATGTTGTTGATCTTTTCAATTCTTTTATTAATGTATTTTTTTTTTATTTAATAGGATAATCATTTTGTTTTTAAATTTCTATGACTCTTAAAATATTATCATCTCTAAATTTTGAATCAGATAATTTAATAGCCCAATCAGTAAGACTATAAATTACTGAGATTTTATCTTTAATCGAAATATTAGAATCCAAATTTACATATCTGCCTGAATTAGTGTCCTTTACTGTAAAAACTAGGATTCGATTTAGAACTTAATTCGGTATTAAAACAGTTCACACAACAGAACAATCCCACTTCAGTTTGATCCGCCAATCTAATAAAATAAGGTCGATTTGTGGATTGAAATAGGCTCGAAATGAGGATCATCTGTCAATAACTAAATCTGATGAAACAAATTCTAACCTGTCAAGTTTAGAAACCAACGTAACCCATAGGGCCGAAGTTCGCAACGTATGAGTGTGACGGTTCAACACTAATTTTTAGGAATTATTAATTTCATCTATTTTTTGTTTTTTGTAAGAGTGAAGTTTGGAACAATTGAAACAATGCACCCTCTGAATCAATTTAGTTCCCTATCTCGGATCATTTATCAATCTGAAGTTAGCAAACTAAACAAGACGGAAACTGGTACTAAAATAAGACTATTTGTGAGATCATATTTTTAACGCCATTTTTAATTTAGAACGCCCAAAAAAGGATCCCAGATAAAGATGTTACTCCTTTTGATTTAAAAACACACGTCATATGCCGCATTCCCTGTGAATGTGGTTCAGTTTATATAGGACAGACAAAAAGGTACATAAGAACTAGGATCAAAGAGCACATAAATGACTGTGAAAAAGATGAAAGAGGTACTGCCTTGGTTCATCACTCGCATTTATATTATTATTATTATTATTATACCATTAAGCCATTTCCCTTTCGGGGTAGGCGTGACTTGCTCGGTTGGGGAATAGTAAACAGGTGAATAGGTATAGAGTAGGTTGGTATATGGGCATAAGGTATATAGGAGTTTTATAGGTGTTAGGGATAGGTGTTTTAGATCGATCTGGAATTCTCGTGTCATTTATTTAGATGACACGTTCATTCCGCAACACTGCTCCGACCCAGGTTGCTGATCAATCTCTCTAGCGATCACCCCAAGTGAGGAACCTCACAAAATTGTTATGTATGGTTCCCCACTTGGGCCCATTAGTATCCAAAGTCTCTGTTTCAGGCGCCATTCACACTATTGTCACTCTGTTTACAAACTATTTGTCGCCACACATTTCTGTCCTGGCATACTACTCTAGCTTCCTTCACGTCCATGCATTTCTTCACGCAAGCTCTTCTGTTCCTATGGCTTCTTACGTCTCTTCGGATTAATGTCTCATTCACAGATTCTGACCATTCTTTCGGCGGTCTACCTCTGGGCATTCTACCATTTACTTTACCTTTATACACTTGCTTCGTCAGTCGTTCATCTTTCATTCTTTCAAGATGTCCGAACCACCTTAGCTGATTTCTTTCCCATATGTCAACTAGTGTCTCTTGTGTACCACATTCTTTGAGGATTGTCTCATTTCTGACTTTGTCCATCAGTGTTTTCCCGCATATTATGCGGAGAGGTTTCATGCCGATCGCGTTGATTTTGCTCCTGTCCTTTTCTTGACAGGTCCATGTCTCGCTACCGTATAGTACAGTTGGTACGAAGATAGAGTTATGTATGGCCATTTTAGCTTTTTTTGATATGTTTTTATTTCTGAGGATGGATCCTGCTCTACCGATAACCTGCTTACCCTTATTTATGCGCCTATCTAACTCCCCATCTATTTTTCCGTCGCTAGTGAATAGGCTACCCAGATATACGTACTTGTCAACTTGTTCTAATCCCTCACCATTTAGGACAATGTTGCACATTGTTTTCTCGCTTTTTCCCTCAAACACCATGATTTTCGTTTTATTCACGTTAATTTTGAGGCCCATGTTCTCCATGCTTGTATTTAGTTTATTCAACATTCTTTGCAAGTCCTCGATTGATTCTGCCATAAGAATCTTGTCATCTGCGAAAGCTAACCCACGTACCTTGACGGTTTCGAGATTTACACCTTCTTCGTCGAAGAGGGCAGTTCTTAGACATTTATCCATGAATATGATAAATAGCCACGAGGACATAACGCATCCTTGCTTCACCCCTTGCATAATATCGAACCAGTCGCTCAGTTTCCCATTTACCCTTACACTCGCTTTACTGCCTGTATAAATTGTTTTTATTGCTTGTAGGAGCCCTCCATTTACTCCATACTCTTTAAGAATTTCCCAAAGTTTAGTTCTATTTACCTTGTCGAATGCTTTTTCTAGATCAATAAATGCACAGAAAACTTTCTTTCCTACTCTCAAGCTCTTTTCTGTGATCTGTCTTAGGCTAAATATCTGATCTGTACATGACCTTCCTGGCATAAATCCACATTGGACTTCCCATATCTTCTCTTCTGTAATTTCCATTACCCTACGGATAAGTATTTTTGAGTATATTTTACTTACGGTACTTAGTAGGCTGATACCTCTGTAATTACTGCAGTTGCTTTTATCTCCTTTTCTTTTGTATATTGGTACGATAATCGCTTTTCTCCAATCGTCTGGGACTTCTCCCGTTTCGATACATAAATTTATTAATTCGCACAACCTGTGAGGTATGTACTCACCACCGTATTTAAGCATTTCAGCGCTAATATTGTCTATACCCGCAGCCTTACCGTTTTTCAAGTTCTTAATTATATCTCTGACCTCAGTGACACAGACTTTTTCAATTGGGTTTTCTAGTGCATTATGTTCTATGTCGCAGTTTTGTTGCCCTATATCTTCACCTCCTAATAGTTCTTTAAAAGAATCTTTTAAAGCGTCTACTATCCCGTCTATATCATATAGCATTTCGCCTTTACTGTTTCTCATGCTAGCAAACTCTGTACTTTTACTTTCCTTCAACTGTTTATATAATAGTTTCATAATTCCTTCAAAGCAGTTTTTTATTTTGTTCTCTTCTTCTGTTCTGATTTTCTCTTTACTCTCTTTGACTAGTCGTTTAACTTTCCTATTTTTGTGTCTGTAATCATTTTTAAGTCTAGTTTTCTCCTCATCGCTAAGACCTGTCATGTTCAGCGTTCTATTGCGCGCTTTTTTCTTTTCTTTTTGGGCTGCCGCAATTTCCTCATTCCACCATGCATCACCAGATTTTCTTCCTACAAACGCCGTACCACATATTTCGGTCGCAGTTTTAACAATGATATCCCGTAATAAAGTCCACGCGCCCTCCACATCTTTATTGCTTATAAGCGCTTCCCACGTTGCCCTATCTATGCGTTCAGTTAACCTCTTTTGGAACTCTGTTTCCACTTCTTGTCTCTGTAATTTTTCAATTTTTATTCGTGTTTGTTTCGTTTTCTTTGTTTTCTTTGTTCTCCATCCCCGCCCTAAGTTTATTTTGCAGACTAAAAGGTAATGATCAGTATTGCATTCGGCCCCCCTCATGACTCTTGTATCTGTAACTAGTTCTCTTAGTCTTTCATCTGCAATAACGAAGTCAATTATACTGCGGCTATTTCCTTTACACCAGGTGTACATGTGGATCATTTTATGTCTAAACCAAGTATTTGTAATGAATAGGCTCTTTTCTAAGCATAAGCTAACTAATTTTTCCCCGTTATAATTTTTTCTTGTTGTGTCCCCAAAATTACCTAGCACCCCTCCTGTATCTGTATCCTGACGCTGGACGCCGACCCATCCGTTCATATCTCCTAACAAGATTATTCTTTCACCTTGATCGCAAGTACTTATTGTATCATTTAAAGTGTCCCAGAAGGCGTCCTTAACTTCCCTCGAATCGCTATCAACTGGTGCGTAGCACGCTATGATAAATAATCTTCTGATTCCTACCTTCATTCTAGCCCATAGCAATCTGGGTGATACAAAATCATGATCTATGAGATGTTGACTTGCTTTTTCATTCATAATTAAACCGACCCCCTGACTACGATGTGATTCACTATCTACTCCTGACCATATTTCACAACCGCCTTCCAACACCCCATTTTCTATGTTTCTAAATTCGCAACCTTTTTTCTTCGTCTCAGGTACACAGAGAATATCTAGTTTCCTTGTGTGCATAGTTTCTCGTAGTTCTCTTATCTTAAGATCATTCACTCCTCTAGCATTCCAAACACCCAGTCTCCATTCATCGCCCGAAACACGACCTTTACGTTTACCGTGTGCATGCCTTTGGTCAATCCGAGTTTCAGTCCATTCCGAGGCTACTTTATTGTTTGTATTATTCATGTTTAGATTGTACTCCCAACTATCACCTGTATGCGCGAGATTTATTTTGCGAATCGAAATCATGTCCTAATTAAGCAGTATTTGTCGTATGGTGGAGTCAAGCTGTAACGTCAGTCCCACCAAAACTTCTGTTACTGGGGAGGGGGGGGGGGGGGTAAGGACATGAGAAAGGAAACCGAGAGTCTCAATAGGTTGGTGGTTTATGCTGAGAAGGTCACCAGCCTTCAGCAGCGTTGTATTAGATAGGAGTTCATATGTTCCCATCTGCCGATTGCCGGCCTACCTCTAAAACAAGAGCCAATAAGACTTTTTTTTTTTTTTTTTTTTTTTTTTTAAACTATACGCGATAAAAAATTGTATACAAAGTCGTTGGTATATAGAGACATAGCATAAGGGAAAAGAGGCCTGATAATCGCAATTTTCATATCTGAAAATTTTTGAAGAAGTTTTGCTTTAGTAAAGCCGTAAATGTGTCATGGAATTCTATATTTCTCGAATATCTGAGGTTCAATTCGCTTGAACTTTCAACTAAAATGAGCGGATAAAAAGTTTTACGTGGTTTAATTTAGAGAAGAAATAGTATACCCCCCCCCCCC
>CAKNXH010002106.1:149940-177609 GCA_932178445.1 Andricus quercusramuli | reverse complement strand
TTTTCGAGTTGGAATTTCGGAAAGGCACTAAGTAGCACGTTTACGGGAAATTTTATTTGTTTATTATTAGTATTATTATTATTAATTTAAAGTCATAGCGCAAGGATATTATTACGACCTTTTCCTAAGACGTTAGAGTTTGGACTGATTGCTGTCGAGTCAGCACATGTTTTCCTTTTCTTTTTTTTTTTTTATGTACAGAATACAAAGGGGCGGAAATTTAGACACTTTAAAAATTCTTCGAAGACCCCTTAAGTACCAACAAAGACTGAAAATTCGTTAAAAATCACTCCAAGCACCACAAAGACTAGGAAATTCTCTCACGTTAGAAAATATCCTATCATATTTTAAAAAATTTTCGAAAGACCGTGAAATTTGAAAACATTCCCGAATAGTCAAAAATTCCCGGAAAAAAGAATTCCCGACAGAAAATACCTGTATTATAAAATATCCAAACTACAAAATTCCGGAATGAATAAAATATCCGAACTGGAGTATTCCCGAATAATAAAACTGACGAATTGGAGTATTCGCGAACAGTTTATAATGTTGCATGATGCAACATCCAAACTGGAAAATTTCTGAATTATAAAACTCCAGCACAATAAAATTCCTGAATTTCAAAATTTCCAAATAATAAAAATTACTGAGTTAAGGAATTCCCAAACAGTCTACAATATTTCAATGCTTGAAAATTCCCGAAATGATGAAATTTTTCAATTATAAAATTCCAGTGTAATAAAGTTTCTGAATTGAAAAAATGCCCAAATAACATGATTCCCAATATATGATCATCAATTTTTATTTTCGAAAAAAAACAATTTTAAGTCATGAAAGCCACTGGAGAAAACGAAATTTTAAAGAGATGTTTTACATTATCAAGAATACAAATTCGGTGAATAAGAGATCGGATGTAGAATACCTTAGTAAAATCTATCATAGTCTTATTTTATCAACGAACAATTGCTCTCTAATTTTAAAAGAGTTATAAAAACATTTAAATGGGCGCTATTGTCCATCTTCGTTTAGATTTGTATAGGTTAATATATAATCTCAAAGTATATGTATGGTATATGGTATGTGTATGTGTGTTTATGTATGTTTATAACAATGTTAACGTTGGGTATTGAGGGTAGCAGTTATTACACTACTGTAAAACTCAAAATTTTAAACAACTTTTTATAATAATAAGTTATGAATTTCATATGGCCCTGAAATGTAAAAGTCGCATCGGTAAGTTTATAGGTTATGTTCCATATCTACGAATATGTTTTATTCGATATGAAAAAAATTTTATTATATAAGAAACGTCGTTCTATGTTCTTCAGATAAATGATGGAGACAATTTTTACCTGAAGAGGCTCCACGTCGTGGGGCGAAAGCTTGTTTTTAAATAAACTGATAGATCAGTAGATCAAAAACCAACATCTTCGTATGTAAGTAACTATGGTTAGAGAACCTTTAGTTCTCTTCCAAAATTAAATACAATTAACAACGGGAATATTTTCCCAGATTTTATTAATCATTTTTAACAATGCTCATTTCTTAACTTAAGTAAAGCTGTAGTTTTTCAGAGTGATATTCTGTAATCAAATAAGTAATTAATTTTGTACAATAGTACTCAACAATGTGTTGTAAATAATGTTTAAATAACAAAATTGAGGTTTTTGAATTATCTGAGAATTTACGGATTTATTGATATGGAACCAGGTGCCAAATTTCCTGTTTTAAATAAGCCTTAGAATCTGGGAAAAAGTTGAATAATGTTTGAAATACTGGTCATTTAAAAAATTAGTGAAAAGTCCTTTTTTCATAGATACTTCCCCACAGAATGATTTGAAACAATTAAAACAACGGTCATTCGACACAGATTTGTATTTTAATACAGTATAATCTAAAATTCCTCGAAAATTGATAGAAATTGTATTAAAGATAAGAAGCAAATTTGAATTTTTTTAAAAATCATACATACCTAATCTTTCACCGGTGGTAATCTTTTCAGAATAATAATTTTTTTCTTTTTGTTTTTGGTTTTACACACTGTGTAACATTTTCATTTTGTAAAATATCAAAAACATCTGCGATGCAAAAAATTCCGTCAAATAAAATTCCTGAGTACAATCATCATGGTTTGTGAAGTATCAAAGTTTGCCAAGTAATTTAAAAAAATTAAAAATTGGCGAGATTTTTTCTTTTCTATTTCTTCACTAATAATCTTGCCAAGTTTTAATATTTCTTTCCTTTTAAAACATTTTTATAATTTCTGTAATTTTTCAATTTAATCAATTTTAAAATTTAGATATCTTTCAAAATTACAATCTATGGTGATTTTTCTAATAAATTTAACTTGGTGGCATTTTTAAAATCGTATGTGCTTTTGGCGTGAATTTACTTCCTTAATAATGTAATTATGAATTTGTTTTCATTCTACATTTTTCTAAAACTTCATCTAACGGAGTCATGTTGGAAATATTTTACAAATCGGTTTAATAAGGTAAGGTTTAGGTCATCTGAATGACTTAAAATATGAATAATATGTGTAACAAAAGTTATTTTCTAATGGTTTTTTTTATTAATTCTGGATGATTTGACGGAAATTTGGTCAAATATTGTCAAAAAAGTGAAATCACGCTAGAAGTAATTAATAAATCAAAATTTTCTATAAACTAGCTGTAATGTTTCTGTAGTGTAATCCTGTAATGTTTAGACAATTTGGCTACATATCGACTGAACTGCTCAAAATCAAATTTCAGAGATAAAAAGTTAAATAAGTCTAGAAATATTCAATGAATCGAAATTTCTTAAAAAATGGCACTAAAGATTTATATGTTCAGTTTATCCTCAAATTTTTATATAATTTGGTTTTATAATTCAACCCACAGGTCAACTGAGCTGATGAAAAGTCGAATTTGGGGTATAGAAAGTACACTCACTGTAAAAATGAATAATAAATCAAAATTTTCTGAAAAATGGCACTGGTGATATATAGTCAATTTATCGTCAAATCTCAAGACAAATACGTGCAATCGATTAAACTGCTAAAGAATCGATTTTTGGGCATAAAAAGTGAAATAGCTCTAGAAATAACCGATAATTCAACATTTCCTGAAAAATAGCACTGGAGCTTTATCTAAACAATTTATTTTGGAATTTTTAGACGAATCAGCTGCAGGCTGACTGGAAAGATAAATAATTGGATTGTAAGTAAATAAAAATTAAGATAAGTTTAGAAATCATTTCTGAATCGGAATTTCCTGAAAAACAACTCTGAAGCTTCATCTAAACTATTTATTCAGAAATGTTTAAATGAACCTATTGAGTAAAAAGGAGCACTGAAACTTTATCCAGATAATTTACTCAGAAATTTTTAGACAAATCCGTTAAATATTCTCGGCTCTGGGTCGACTGAACTGCCACAAAATTGAATTCTGGGGATAGAATGTTGAATAGAAGCAGAGGAAGCGAGGGGAAATGAGAGAAGGAAAAATAAGGGAAGTAGGGGAAGTAGGGAAAGTGAAGAGAAATGAAGGAAGGAAACGTAGGGGAAGTAAGGATAAATTAGGGATGGGAAATTAAGGAAGTGAGAGGAAATAGGCAATGGGGAAGTAGGGAAAATAGGGAGTGGGGAATGAGCGAAAATGAGGCGTAGAAATGTAGGGAAATGGGTAATTGAAAGGAGGGAAGGCGAGGGGAGGGAAAGTGAGTGGAGGGAAAGTAGTGGCGATGAGAGGAAATAAGCGAAGGTGAAGTAGAAGAAGTGAGGCACAAAGAGGGGTGGGAAATTAGGGAAATTCAGGGGAAATAGGTGAGGCAAAGTAGGGGAATTGAGGAGAAATAGGGAAGGGAAAGCAGGTAAATGAGGGAAGGGAAAGTAGGGTTGTGAAGGAAGCGAAAGTAGGGGAAGTGATGGGAGAGAAAGTGGGGAGAAATCTGGGTTAGAAAAATTAGAGGAAGTGAAGGGAAGTGAGGGAAAATGATGGGATCAAAATTTGGAGACGTGAGCGGAAATGGTGGGAGTGGAATTTGGGTAAATATGGGAAAATGAGGAGATCGAAAATAAGAGAAGTGGGGAGAAATGACGAATGGAAAGGAGGAGAAATGAGGAGATAAGAAGTAGGGCAAATAAGGAGATGGGAAGTAGAGTATGAGAAATAAGGGGGGGGGGGGAGTAAGATGATGGGACGAAGGGAAAAGGAGGAAAAGTGAATAGACGGGACGTACAAGAAATTAGAGAGGGGAATTCGAGAAGTGAGTGTGAGGGGAAGCGAGGCCTAGGAAAGGGAAGTAGGGGAAGGTGACTTTTAGATGTTCAAGCGAGGAGAGGGGAAGTGGAAGAGGAAGAACTTGGTAAAACGGGACGAAGAATAAAATAAGGGGAGGAAAAATAGGGGAATGTACGGAATGTATGGGAGGGGAGGTTTCAACAACCTAAATAACGTCTTAATGGGCTACGAAATCTTTCTGTTATTCGTAATGCAATAATAATAAAATAATAACAAATAATAAATAATAATTCAACCTCTTTGCTATTCGTAAGATATTCCTCGAAAACTAATATGTATATTACAAGAAAATGAAAAACTAAGAAAATATTAATTTTTACGTAAATTCAATGTTAGCAACTTCTTAATTTTTTTTAATCTGAAAAATCAGGACTGTTGCTATTTTCTCTCTCTATTTTCATTTTATCCAGCTTTTTATGCTAGAATGTGAAGTGTACATCATCGACTTCCTTGGCAGTTTAAATCTGCACGTAATTGCGAAACTTTAGCAACCGACTTTTTTCCATCAAGATCCTAAACGGCCCCTTCTGAAGGGCGTGGAATCTTAAAAGTTAGTTGGAAATCTTCTTATCGCCATAGACTTTCTTCATTTCCGCTGGGAATTTTCCCTTAAGTAAGCCAGACAACCCTACAAGGTGACAATGAGTGACCTACGAAAGTTTACCCCTCACCTCGCCCCTCACGGGGAAACCGAAGGTTCGGAAGTCGTCGAAATCGAAAGTTAGGAATGAGAGCAAAGTTCGAGCCAGCTGGAAAGTGGATTTTAGCGTAAAGTTTTTCCAAAGTCCTGATTGAGGTCAATTTATATCTCTGGAAGTTTTGATTGTGAGGGGAAGACATACAAATACTATTTGTGGATAAGATATATGGAGGGTCCCGGGGGATAAGGGCGTAAGTGCCAAAAATCGAATTTTACAGGGGACAAAAAAAACTGTAACTTTGTCGCATTTATTTTTTTTGTATTAAAAAGAAACTCCTTTCGAGCTATTGCTGAGCTCTATCGAACCATGAGAGGGAACATCCTGAACAAACAATCACCTCTGAGAAAAGCTCTTGTCAAAGGTGCGGTTCGTCTCAAAGACGCTGATTTTTACTCAGTAAGAGTCGCATAATTTTTTTTTTAATTAGAAAAACAAAAAATTGTTTTTTAATCAAAACTTAATTCGTTTTTCCTGACTGTAAGTTGTTTTATATCTGAAATTTAAAATTCAATCTACGATAATCAAGGTTCCCCATTTGCAACAATTTTAGGTGAAATAAGCGTTTTACACCGGAAATGTGTATTTTAATAACAAACTATTAGATTATAGTTTTTTTTTCTCAAATTACGTTTCCCGTTTTTGTTATAATTTTGTAGAACAAACATCATTAGATTTTAAAGATTCATAATTATTGAACAGTTTTAGGTTACTTTAGCGTTTTACCTCAAAAACTAGGATATTAAAACAAAAATCATTATAATTTTAACAAGATTCCGAATCTTTAAACAACTTTGACTTAGGTTACTTTTGTTCGTCAGAAATTGGTATTGTTCATTCAAAAAATTATATTTTAAAGAAAATTCACAATTTTTTAACAATTTTAGGTTATGTTAATATTTTTCTTTAGAGATCGGTTTAATTTAGGTGCAATGAGTGTTTTTCTTCGGCAATATTTCAATTGAATATGACAACTTTTAAAAAATGTCTAATTTTTTCAAAGCTTTTAAAATTATTTCAGGGTATTTTATGGGGGTTTAGAAAAATATATACGATTTGATGCGATTTCAGAAGATCTCAGGGTATTTAAAAAATTTTTAAAGGTTTAAATGATTTAAAAATATTTCAACAGTGGTAAAACCTTCATTTAATGCGAATACGTATATTGAAATAAAAAATTATTAGTTAGTATTGTTTTTGTGTGGCTTGTGGTCAGTGAACATATAGTAGGCAATAGGATATATTATCATCTTTTTTCTTGGACCAATTTTTTTTTGGATTTGTTTTACTCATTCGAAAATTATCTGCGAATTCTCAAAAATTGACAGAAACTTTTTCAACAATTTTTTTCCAACAATTTTTCCAACAAAATTCCAAATTTTTCCGAAAGAGTGTAGTTGATTGAGAATTTTTTCTTTTATTCTACGTGAGAATTCTTAATATTTGGAATGATCGTAAGGAAATTTGAAAAAATTTTAAAATGGCGGCTGTTTTTCTGAAATAATTGAAAGTGGATTTTCTTAAAACGTCCACTTTTTATAATTATTATTTCTTTTTAGAAATAACTGGTAATATTTGCAGCATATCTTGTGCGGTTTTTGGTAAACCACTACCTCAAATTGGAAACCAATTATTTTTGGGAAATTGAATTTTCGCATTTTTCTCGAAAATAATGAATGTTACAAAATAATATTCATATTAAAGTTTCCACACCTTGAAAATGATGAAAGAAAACGTCTCTTGCTCTTTTGTGACATTTTGTTACTTTTTTGTTTTTTTTATGTTAGCAGAAACTTTTCCAAATTTTGGAAAAAATATAAATGTGCAGTTTTTTATTTTTTCTTATATTTTGTTTATAGCTTCTCTTTATGATGAATTAAAAAAAATATGAACGAGAATATGAACTTTTAAGAAAAATGTCAATTTTCTACCAAGCAGCTAAATTTTCAAACAAATAGTTTAATTTTAAAACCAATTAAAACGAAAACGATTGTGTCGAAAATGTTACTACATTTTTTACCAAAATAGTTGATTTTTAACCGATAAGACGAATTTTCAACCAAGATGATTAACTTTTTAGTGGAAAAATATAAAATTTCAGTAAAATACAAGAATTTTCGGAAAACATTCAAATTTTCTTGCAAAAAAGATACAATTTTAAGAAAATAGATGAATATTCAAACAAAAAAGACGTATTTTCTATAAAAAATTGACTTTTTAATCCGAACATATGAATTTTTCAACGAAAAAGTTAATTTTCAACCAGATAGTTTAATCTTCTACCAAATTGTGGAATTTCAAAGCCAAACAGACAAATTTTCTACAAAAGAGTGGAATTTTCCACCCAAAAATATGAATTCTAAATAGAACATGTAATAGTAATAATGACATAATGATATTTCATCAAAAAGTGATTTCAATTTTAAATAAAAAATAGGCGAATTTTCGACCAAATAGATGAATTTCTGAATGGAAAAAATCAATTTTCGATTAACAATATAAATTTTCAAGCAAATAAGAAATAGTTACATTTCCGGTTGAAAAAATTAATTCCTGATCAATAAAATCGAATTTTCAAGAAAAGAATGGATTTTTAACAGAGTAGTTGAACTTTCAATAAAGTAGTTGATTTTTTAAACAAAAAGGGGGACGACTGAAAAATACCGAAAAATGAAATTTCCGACATTGTAAAATTCCTCAATTAGAAAATTCCTTAATAATAAAATTTCCGAATAAATAATTTCGCGAATTGGAAAATTTCTGTATAATAAAATTCCCGAATTGGAAATATTCCCGAATAATAAAATTTCCGAAGTATAACATTCCCAAATAATAAATTTTCCGAAATTGAAAATTTTCGAACAATAAAGTTTCCAACAGAAAATTGCCGAATTATAAAATATCAAAACTAGAAAATTCCCGAATTATAACATTCCCGAATAATAAAACTACCGAATTGGAAAATTGTCGAATAAAGAAATTCCCGAATTGTAACATTTTCAAACAATAAAATTCCCGAAATCGGGCAATTCCCGAATAATAAAATTTCTGAACAGGTTATAATATTTCCGAATCGGAAAATTCCCGAATAATAAAATTCCCGACAGAAAGTTGCCGAATTATAAAATATCCAATCTAGACAATTCCCGAATTTAGACAATTTAATTTTTTAAATGAATATTTTCTATTTATTAAAATGACTGTAATTAAAGGTTTGGTTAAAAAATTTCGTGATGTTTACTTCCTAAAATTATTGTTTGAATATAAAATAAGAATAATTGAAAAAATATATTTTTAGATGAAATTTTTGTTCAATTATTGTTATTTTAAATTCAAACAATAATTTTAGAAACATCAAAGATTTAAATGAAATTAATAATATAAATGAATAAATGAACAAATTAATAACAATATTTGATTTTTGTTTTCTAATTATTAAATAATATTTATTAAAAAATTCTAATTGTTTAGATTCCGGGATTTTATAATTCGGGAATTTTCTAGTTCGGATATTTTATAATGCGGCCATTTTCTGTCGGTACTTTTTTTGAATTCGGCGAATTTCAAATTCGGTAATATCATAAGCTGTCAGGAATTTATTATTCAGGAATTTCATTCTTCGGGAATTTTATTATTCAGGAATTTTATTATTCGGGAATTTTACAGTGTGGGGAATTTCATTTTTCGAGATTTTCCAGTTATCCCTAAAGAGGTCTATTCTCAGAAAAAATGTAATGGTTGATATGTCGACCATGAAAGAAAAAGAAATAGTTAAATTTTTAGCCAAAGCTATGAATTTTCTATTAAAATGATAAACCTTCAATAACAAAAAATAAATAAATAATATAAATAAATTCAATATCTGTTCATAATTTATATAAACTAAATAATTATAATTGATCATGTTAGTTTCATCTCTCTATATGGTCTTAAGTCAATATTTTTAAAAATACTGATTCCCGACTCTGTAGATTGAAAAAACAAACATCACTTACAAAGATGTTTGTAATGTAATTGGTCTATTTGAACTTATAAGTGAAGTGTTCAATTATTTAAAAATACTTATTTTATTTACTGATTTAATCAATAATTAATAAGCGTGCCTATCGCGCGTGTTTATTGGCTAGTTTGTTAAAATTACAAAAGACTCTTTCCTCTTCTAGAAAGAAGACGTACGAGTGACCCAGTTTGGAAATTCTGGATACGCCATGGTTCTTCTGGCCTGGAAATCCTTTTTATTTTCGCTAGGACGACTTCTGCTGTGAGTAAACTGCATAGACATAGCTTTAAACTCGTGGGTCAATGGTTTCACGAACCAGGGCGAAGATCCTTGTTTCTCGCCCGAATCTTTATTAGGAACATGAATTTCAGATCTCGGATTATAACTCTTCTCAAAGGTATACTCGCAGATAAGGCATCTGATTTTCTTAGAAATATAGTTTAAAAATACAAAATTGTAAAAATAAATAAGGCATAAACTAGCATGAAGAGCATGGGTCTTAAAATTAACGTGGATAAAACATAAATTAGTTATTGTTAGTAGTTTATTTACTAATAACGAAAAGATGGAAGAAGAGATAGCAATAGAAATACAGGAGCTTGTATGAAAAAATGTATGGACGTGAATGTGGCTAAAGTTGTATGCAAGGACTGGAAAGTGTGGCGACAGATAGTTCATAAGAAATGTGTGATAAAGTGTGTCAGTGGAGTAAGAGACGCCTAAAACGAAAGACCTTGGATACTAATGGGCCCGCGTGAAGAGCTTTACTTGGCGGATGAGATTAGAGTAAAGAGCATGGATTATACTATGTGATTATCAGCAAGATTGCATATTTTTTTTGTGATCTATGACAGATGATGATTTTGTAAATCTCTTCACCTTGTGTGATTGCTAGAGGGATTGATCAGCGACCTGGGTCGGACTAGTTTTATGGAACGAACATGTTATTAAAATAAGCAACACGGGAATTCTAGATTAATTTAAAAATCTATACCCCCTCTTATACCTCCTCATATACTTTCCTCTCTCACTTTTCTCATATGAACTCCTTGATTTCTCATAGTATAACGAGACCAGATTCGAGTGAGTCGCGCTTACCAAAAAATGGAATAGTGAAATATTCAGATAAAAAAATTAATTTTGATTAAAAAAAAGGATTTCCAACAAAAAAGTTGAATTTAAAACCAAAGACGTGAATCTTGAAAAAATATGAATGTTCAACAAAGTTCAACTTTCAACCAAGCAGTTGAATCGTCAACTGAAAAAATGATTTTGTTAAGAAATAGTTAAATTTTCAACCAAAAAGATGAATTTTTAACCAAAAAGGATGCAATTTCAAACAAGAAAATTAATTTTCGACCAAAAAGGCGACTTTTTATAAAATACGTGAATCTTCAACTAGAAAACATGAATTTTCAACCAAAAATTAAATAGTTACATTGTTAGTCAAAAGATAAATTTCCAAACAATAAAAAACGAATTTCCAACAAGAGAGGTGAATTTTCAACTAAAATGATGAAACTTGAAAAATGAATTTTCAATAAAAGAGTCCAAAACATAAGATGATTTTTTAACCCGAAAGATGAATTTTATAAAAATGGAATAGTTGAATTTTCAACCAAGGAGGTAAATCTTAAAAAAAATGAACTTTTTAACAAACTAGTTCAACTTTTATCCAAGTATTGGAATTTTCAACTGAAAAAAATGAATTTGGAATTAAATAGTTAAATTTTCAACCAAAAAGATAATTTTTTCAGCAAAAAGATTAATTTCCTACCAAGAATATGATTTTTTAACAAACTATAAATTTTCAAGAAAATTGTTGAATTTTGAAGTCAGAAGGACGAATTATTTACAAAAAGGTTGAAATTTCAACCCGGAAATATGATTTTTTCTTACAAAAAAATCAAGTTTTGACTAAATAGTTTAACTTCCTACCAAATTTTTGAATCCTCAACTAAATCAGAATAATTTAGAACCAAAAATTTGTACTTTCAACCAAAAAAGATGAATTTCTAAAAAATACATGAATCTTCAACTAGAAAAAATCAATTTTCAATAAAAAATATAAATTATTAACCCAAAATGAAAAAGTTACATTTTTGGTAAAAAAAAAAATAAATTTTCAACGAAAAGAAATGAATTTGCAACAAAATAGTTCAAATTTTCAACCAAAAAGATCAATTTTCAACTAAAATGACGAATCTTGAAAAGAGTGAATTTTTAACAAAAGACTTCTACCCAAAAGATGATTGTTTAACCTGGAAGATTAATTTTATAAAAATGGAATAGTGAAATTTTCAACCAAGAATGTGAATCTTTGAGAAATATGAGCTTTTGACAAACTAGTTCAACTTTCAACCAAATTGTTGAATTCTCAAACAAACCAGATTAATTTAGACCTAAACAGATGCATTGTTAAATAAAAAGGATAAATTTTCAACAAAGAAGATTAATTTTTAACTGCCGTTATAGACAGTTCTAAAAATAAAGATTTAATTAACCAAATGCGTTAAAATTTAAATATATCGCTGTAGAATAATGAAAACCCACTTCAATGTAGTCCTAACCATATCCCATACCTTAAAAAAGTGATTTTTGAAAAAAAATCAACATTTTTATTTTGGGTTAAAAAAAATCGGGACAAAGTGAAATTCACAGGCTAATTAAATATAAAGAACTAATTTAAATATCTTGTAAATCCCAGATTATTCCGCTTATCTGCCCAAGAGATAACAGAATCAAACAGTAAAAAAAGAGGGACATTTTTAATAGAGAGCAAGCAAAAATCACTTCTGGGAGGTAAGGTTTGGTTGACAAAAATGATTATTTCAATTCAAATATATTGAAAAAATGATAGTTTTTAAATTTTATATTATTAAATCTGGATTTTTTGTCAGCTTCATCCTACACATAAATCTGAAAAACTTCTCAATCCTTCAACTTCGAGTGGGTATATAGGTATAAGGTAGATAGGTATAAAGGTGTTAGGTTTAGATATTTTAGATTGATCTGGAATTCTCGTGTCATTTATTTAAATGACACGTTCATTCCGCAGCACTGCTCCGACCCAGGTTGCTGATCAATCTCTCTAGCGATCACCCTAAGTGAAGAGCCTCACAAAATTGTTATGTGTGGTTCCCCACTTGAGCCCATTAGTATCCAAGGTCTTCGATTCAGGCCTCATTCACTCTATTGTTACTCTGCTTACAAACTATTTGTCGCCATACTTCTCTGTCCTGGCATACTGCTCTAGCTTCCTTCACGTCCATGCATTTTTTCATGCAAGCTCTCGTGTTAGTTAATGTTAACTAATCAACATTGCGGAAAAGCAAGAACAATGGTTTCAAGATTTTCGTGACACACCACTTTTTAGATAAGAATAAAAGAAATTATTAAAGAAATTTTTCTATAATTAAATAAAACAAGATAAATTAATTTTTTTTTTTCAATTAAATTTGAATCACTATTTACTAAATTCATTTTGAAAGAGATGATTATTTACTGCAGGGAATATAAAAAAAAGATAAAAAGAAAATGGTGGCGTTTGATAAAAAAAATTTACGATCTTTTGGGAGTATGGCTGAGTTGCCTGGATCGATTGTCAATGTACAAAACAATAGGTTATGCTCAAGAACTTACTGTTTACGACCCCCAGCAAACTTCCTAGCATTTGCGCCCTCTTTTCCAATCTCATATTCCGTCGAGTCGTAAAATTTTACACCATGCGCTGCACTATATCACACTATTATTACTTACTGTCAAACTTGAAGTCATAACAAGTTCCTATTTCTTCTTTAATATTATTTCAAATATACGATATATAAATTCGATTATTTATTTCAACTATTTAATTGTTCGGTTTTTAAGTATTTGATGAAAATTGCTATTTCCTTTAGAATAATAATAGATGTCAACCCGAGAATATTTATTCAAATAAAAGTCCCTTTTAGAACAATAAGTATTTACATTAGAAAAAAAAAAAATTTCAAAGGAACGTCTTCCAATTCTGCTGGGATTCGAGCCCAGGACCTCTCGCTTGCAGTCAAATAGTCGTCCGGCAAACGAGAGGCCCTGGGCTCGAATCCCAGCAGAAATAAAAGGCGTTCCTTCTTTGAGAAAATATTTTAATTGATGTTAATACTTATTTTTATAAAGGGGACTTCCATTTTTTTATATTCTTCAATTTCAGATATCTGCAATTATTTTAAAGGAAATAACAATCAAGCAGTCGTCCGGAAAACGAGAGGTCCTGGGCTCGAATCCCAGAGAAGTTGAAAGGCGTTCCGTTTTTTACAGAGATTTTATGAATTCCCTCATTTTAAAATATCCATCAAGATTCCCAATTTTGAACAATTTTAGGTTCTGTTAGCATTCGACATCGGAAATAGTTATTCTTCATAAAAAAAGCATTAGATTTCAAGGATTGAAATCTTTTCAACCATTTACGTTTTTCGGTTTTGTTTAGGTTTTTTTCACCGGAAATCGGTATTTTTAGTAAAAAATCATTAAATTTTAAAGAAGGTTCACAATTCGGAACAACTTTTTCTTATGTAAGTGTTTTTCGTCGAAAATTATAGTATTTTTATTAAAAAATAATAGTATACCATGAATTGGTTTTGATAAAAAATTTTTTTTTTTTAAAGTGGATGAAATGTTTTTGAACAATTTTAAGTTATGTTCGCGTTATTCACCGGAAATTGGTATAGATTTAAAGGGGGAAAGAAATTTGGAACAATTTTACGTTATGTTAACATTTTTCACCAGAAATCTGTTATTCTGAACAAAAAAATAAGGTTCGAAAGAAGATTTACAATCTTGGACAATTTTTTCTTATGTTATGTTAGCTTTTTTCGTCTTAAACTGCTATTGATGATTTACTAGGTTTTTACTAGTTTTATTTACTACTTGAATTTTAAGTTAAATAATTACTTTTCTATAAAAAAACAAAAAATTTTTAATCGTTTGAATTCAACTAAAAAGACGAATGTTTAACAAAACAGTTTAATCTTCAACCAAAATGATAAATTTGTAATAAATGAGAATAACTTTCTACCCAGAAATACGAATTTTCAACAAAATATATGAATTTTCTACCAAATAGTTGTATTTGCAACTTATAAATGATAAATTTTCAAACAAAAGTGGAATAGTTATATTTTAGATCAAAAGAATAATATTTAACAACAAAAAAACTGATTTCCAACACAATAAATAAATTTTTAAATGAGTAGTTTAATTTTAACCGAATAGTTTATTTTTCTCACATGAAAGTTTAATATTGAACAAACAATAGGAATTTGAAAAAAAGTTACTTTTCGACCAAATCACATTTTCTAATTTTCAGGCCAAAAAGACAATTTTTCTACAAAACAGTTGAATTTTCAACCCAAAAATATTTACTAGTGAACATGAAAATTAATTTACGACCAAAAGAGACCAATATTAAGCAAAAAAACTAAATTTTTAAATGAATTCTCAGAATTTTGAGAAAATTTTAAGTCAGAGAGATAAATTTTTGATCAAAATGATGAATTAAAAAAAAATTTTCATGAATTTCCGAGACAAGAGTAATATTCAACCAAATACTTGACTTTTCAATCACGCAGATTAATATTCTCTAAAAAAAGACGAATTTTCACAAAATACATGAACTTTCAATAGAAGAATATAACTTTTTAATCAAATAGTTGCATTTTCAAATAAAAAAGATAAAATTCAAATAAAAAAGGGAATGGTTCAATTCCAAGTTAAAAAAATGATTTTTTTTTACCAGAAATGAAGCCAACTTTCAACAAGATATTCTAATTGTCAATCAAGTCAACCAAAGTGATTAATCTTTAACCGCGAAAATGAATTTTAAACAAATTAGTTAAACTTTCCAAGAAGATAGTAAAATCCCCAAACAAAAACGAATAATTTCCAACCAAGCAGTTGCATTTTTAACAGAAAGGATTTTCAGGTACGAAAATTAATTCTAAAAAAAATATATATATATTTAGCAAAATTTTTAAATTTTCCAACCGAAGAAATAAATTTTTAATTAAAATAATGAATTTTCGACAAAAAAATAAATTTTTAAGAAAAGAGTTCAAAATTTAAACAACTACTTGAATTTTCAACCCCTAAGTCTAATTTTCTACCAAAGAAGAGGAATTTTCAACAAAATACGTGAATTTTCAACCAAATAGTTCAATTATCAAATAAATAAAATTAATTCCAAATAGAAAATGGAATAGTTAATTCTTCAGTGAAAAAATTATTTTCCAACCAATTTTTAAGAAAGTATTAAAATTGTCCATCGAGTTAATCAAAGAGATGAATGTTCAACCAAAAAAGCAATTTTTAACAAAGTAGTTCAACTTTCAATCCAAAGAGATAAATTCTATAAAACAGTTGAATTTTCAACCCGAAAATAATAACTGTTAACGAAAAGAATGATTTTTTTACCAAAAAAGATGAATTTTCAAGTACAAAAGATCAATAGTCAATTTGAAAAATCAATTTTCAACCAAAAATATAATAGTTACATACGCTTTCTGGTAAGTAAATTAATTCTCAATAAGAAAGCGAATTTTCGTCAAAATTTAAAAAATTTCAAGCCAAAGAGATAAATTTTTAATTAAAATGAATAATTGAAAAAAATGAATTTTCATGAAAAGACTTCAACATTCAGTCAAATGATTGATTTTTCAATCACGAAGATTTTTCTGCCCAAAAAGACGAATTTTCAACAAAATACGTGAATTTTCAACCGAGTACTTGAATTTTTAACTAAAAAAGATGAATTTCCAACTAAATATTTGAATTTTTAACTGTAAAAGATAATTTCAAATAAAAAATCGAATAGTTAATGTTACAGTTAAAAAAATTATTGTTCAACCAAAAATGAAACGAATGTTCAGCAAAATATTTAAATTGTCAATTAAGTCAACCAAAGAGATGGGTTTAAAAAAAACAGAATTTTTAACAAAGTAGTTCAACTTTCAACCAAATAGTTAAATTTTTTACGACAAAAAATGTCTTTGTAACAAATCACTTACATTTTCAACAAAATAATTACATTTTTAACCAAATAGAATTTGTAACCAAACGAGATGATTGCAATCCAAAAATATAATGACGACTCTTTAACAAAGAAAAAAAAAAAAAAAAAAATTTCAATTATGAATATTTGGATTTTTTACGGCTTCTAGTCTGTTAAATCAATCTGCCATCTGAGTTTATATGTAAATTATATCAATGTTCGAAAAATGTTAAAACAATTTAATTATAAGTATTTTCATACTGGTATCAAATAATTTTGAATCATTATATTCATTGTTCGATTAAAGTTGATATAAAATTACATTTATATTTTATATTTAAAACTAGGAGAGGGTCAGCCACAAGGTCACATGACATTTTTATGGAGGGGAGGGGGGTCAACGAAATGTCAAAAACTGTCACAAAGGGGCGGAGTGAGTCAAAAATCATTAAATTGAATTGATATGAATTAAACAATTTTAACCGATTTGATTATTAAATTTTTCAAGGAATCTGTATCATCATCAGAGAATAACAGAAAATATTCCACGTCTTTTCAGACTAGATGGAGCTATGAAAAGAAAATTATTTTTAATATTTTTTTTCCTTCTGAAAAAATATCTTCTCCTTTCGCTCCGCTAGGAATCGAACCACAGAACTAATGATTTCCGGTCAGGTGATTTCCTATTAAGCTACTAGAGATTCTTTCATAACTCCATCTGGTCTGAAAAGACGTTAAATATTTTCTGTTATTCTCTGATGATAATACGGATTCCTTGAAAAATTTGATTTGTACCATCTAGCAAAATAATGCGTGTATTTCATAAAAAATTTCTTCTGTCGATCTCTTTTTTAGCTTATTGAGAAAGCACCTGACCAGAAATCAGTAGTTCTTTTATAGCTCCATCTAGTCTGAAAAGACGTTGAATGTTTTCTGTTATTCTCTAATGATAATACAGATTACTTGATAAATTTTATCTGTACTACCTAGCAAAATAATGCATGTATTTATGAAAAAAGTGTCTTATTTCGAACTATCTAGTATACACTGTGCGAAGAATTCCCCAGTGGTTCGGGTTTACACCCCAATAGTTGGGGTGGTTTATCTTTTATTCTGCTTCACACGAAGGATTGGTGCGCTCGCATCAACGAGTCGTGGGAGGACCCCAACCATTGGGGTGCGCACCCGAAGCAGCAGCGGCCGACCTGGTGGGGTGCGCGCCCGAATGGTTGGGGAGCTTGCACCTATGATTCGGGATATTCGAGTCGTCCACCGCGTTGCATGTTGCGCGTTCGACGTTTGCGCATGTTCACTAATGGCCGCAGCTGATAAACATCAGGCTCTTCCCGAAAGTCACTGTTTCTAGTTTATGTCAATTTTATTATTCATGTGCGAGATGTCAGTGGAATATAGTGTAAACTAGTTAGCTGGTTTTTCTTTGGATAATCATTAACGAAGGTGAGAGAAATATAAAACCTTATTTTGTCTCCAGAATTATCTCTGTATATATACAGAGATAATTCTTCGTTAATGAACCTTCGTTAACGGTTATCCAAAGAAAAACCAGATAACTAGTTTACACTGTATTCCACTAACATCTCGCACGTGGATAATAAAATTGACATAAACTAGAAACAGTGACATTCGGGAAGAGCCTGATGTTTATCAGCTGCGGCCATTAGCGAACATGCGCAAACGTCGAACGCGCAACATCCAACGCGGTGGACGACTCGAATCTCCCGAATCATAGGTGCAAGCTCCCGAACCATTCAAGCGCGCACCCCACCAGTTCGGCCGCTGCTGCTTCGGGTGAGCACCCCAATGGTTGGGGTGCTCGCACGACTCGTTGGTGCGAGCGCACCAATCCTTCGTGTGAAGCAGAATAAAAGAGAAACCACCCCAACTATTGGGGTGTAAACCCGAACCACTGGGAAATTCTTCGCTCAGTGTAGCTTAATGGGAAAACACCTGACAGAAAATCAGTAGTTCTGTAGTTCGATTCCCAGTGGAGCAAAAGGACAAAATATTTTTTTTTTTTAAGAAAAAAAATTGAACATTATAGCAATGAAGAAGTTGAAGAAATTTTTACTGAAGACCTTAAAAATTTTATTATTTAAAACTGAAATGATTCAGTTAGAACATAATTAAAGCGAAATCGTTGAAAGAATGAACAATTTTAATTCTGTAGTGCTCAGAATTGAACAAAAAAAACTTTAATATACGATACAGATTCGATTATTTATTCAAGCTCTTTAATTGTTTGATATTTAAGTATTCTCAGAAAATAGCTATTTTCTTTAGAATTATCGATGTGTGAAAGTTGCGATTATTTAATTAAATGAATACCCCTTTTATAGAAATAGGTATTTGCTTCGTAAACCCATGGAAATAATTTTCTTTTCTGAATTTCATGTACTTTTCCAGAAGTTTTCTGTGCCAACTTTCACTATTCAAGACAGATCACGTCGTCTACGTTCGGTGGGAGATAAATGTCAAATTTCCAAGATATCGCTTGAATATTTTTATAGGAAGAAAGGGAGCAAAAGAATTGCTTCGAGATGAAAAAGAAGAAAATATGGAATGGGTTCTGTGGAATTAAGGGGATTTAGTATCTATTATCACTCTAATTCATCACCCAATGGCAGCTAAATAAAAAAAAACAGTCCGTGGAGTATAATCATCCGTAATGTCTTATCTTCTTGATCATTAATATTAATATTATTATTTTCCCACGAAACTGATGCATTGTTACTGAACAAAAATGAAATTTCAAAACAAGAAAATTATTATTTTTTTCATTAAAAAAGGAGAATTTTCACTAAAAAAGTTCAATCCTAAAAAAATGGAAAAGTTACATTTTCAGTTAAAAAATTAATTTTGAGCCAAAAAAAGACTTCCACTAAGAAGCTACATTTTTTACTAAACAGTGTAGTTTAACTTTTACCCGCAAGTAGTTGAATTTTCGAATTAAAAAGATTAATTAAAAAAAAAAATAGTTCAACTTTCAACCAGAGAGATAAATTTTCAACTAAAAATATAACTGTTAAAAAAAAATTATTTCTTAACAAAGTAATTCAACCAAATCTTTCAAACAAAATAGTTGAATACTCAAGTAAAGAAGACTAATTTTTAAACAAAAAGTTGCATTTTCATTTTAAAAAAGACATTTCTAACAAAGCGGATAAATTTATAAATCAAAAAGATTTATTTTAAAAAATAGTTGAATTTTCTTAGTGAAAAAGATTTTAGTTGACTTTTCACGATCAAAATATGAATTTTTAAACAAGAAATAAGTTTCTACGAAAGAATTGAATTTTCAATCCAAAGAGACAAATTTTTACCAAAAAAGGATGATTTTTTTTAAATTGTTGATTTCTCTACACATTAGTTGCATTTTTATCCAAAAAGATTAAATTTCTCTTAAAACAGATGAATTTGTATTTGAAAAGAAAATGAATTTGAAAAATGGTTGAATTTCCATTCAGTAAAGATTCCATTTAAGTTTTCAAACTGAAAATATGAATTTAAAAAAAAAATAATTTTCTTCGAACAAAATTGAAATTTTCATCCAAAAAGACGAATTTTTTCAACCAAAAGGGATGAATTTTTAACGAAATTGTTGAATTCTTTACCAGATAGTTGAATTTTTATTCAAGAAAGATGAAATTTGTACTAAAACAGATGAATTTTCAATAGAAAAAAGGACAAATTTTTATTTTGAAGTTGAACTTTCATCCAGAAAAGCTTTCAGTTCATTTTCTAACACCAAAATATGAATTTTAAAGAAAAAGTGAATTTTCTACGAAATAGTGAAATTTTCAACAAAACAGTAGAATTTTCAACCAAAAGTACGACTTTTTAACAAAATAGTTTTATTTTCAACCAAACAGTTGCATTTTTATCGAAGAAAGATGAAATTTCTCTTAAAACAGATGAATTTTTTTTTCAAAAGAAAAAACAATTTAAAAAAAAAATAGTTGAATTTTCGTCCAGAAAAGATTTCTGTTCTCTTTTCAACATCAAGATATCAAATTTAACCAAAAAGTATGATTTTTCAACCAAATTTTTTAATTTTAATCCAAACAGTTACATTTTTATCCAAGAGAAATGTAATTTCTGCTAAAGCAAGAAAGAAAAATTTTCAAAGAAAGAGTTGAATTTCCATCCAAAAGGATTTCAATAGACTTTTCAACAAGAAAATACAAATTTTAAACAAAAAGTAAATATTTCTACTAAAAAAAGATGAACTTTTAAATTAAAAACACAAGTTTTCAGAAAAAATATCTTTCATCCAAAAAAGATTTCATGGAACATATTAGCAACAAAATATGAATTCTAAACAGGTCTGGTGAATCCAGAAAGTCAGGGAATGTCAGGGAAAACCTGACAGAGTTAGGGAATTTTCAGTAAATCAAAGATGAAATCAATTTTATTATTATGGTTGAAAATTGCAAATATTTGGTCGAAAATTATTCTGTTTTGGTTGGGGATTTGAACTACTTTGTTGAAAGTTCGTATTTTTTATTGAATTCAACTATTTATAGTATAAAATTAAAATATTTTTTGTGGTTGAAATGTAATATATTAGGTTATCCGTTGAGAATTCATCTTTTTTGTTAGAAAATTCAACTACTTAGTTGGAAGTGGAACTACTTTGTTAAAAATTAATTAATTTGGTTGATGTTTTCTAGATGAGAGTTAATTTGTTTAACTAAAAATTTAGCTCGCACATGCTTGGTTCAAAATTTGTCTTCTTAAGTTGAAAATACAAATATCTGGTTTAAAATTCCCGTATATTATTGAAAACTCGAATTTTGTGGGAGAATATTTAATGTTCCTGATGACTAACTCATACTTTTGGTTGGAAATTCCTTTAAAAATTCAAATATCTGGTTGAAAATTTATGTACTTTGTTAAAAATTGATCTTATCGGTTGAAAACTGAAAAATTGATCTTTTTGGTTGAATGTGAAATTTTTCTTATTTAGAATTAATTTTTCAAACTGGAAATATAACTTCCATTTTTTGTCGAAAATTTATCTTTTCTTATGGAAATTTAATCTTCTTGCTTGAAAATTATAGTACTTCGTCGAAAATTTACAATTATTTTATTTAAAATTAATTTTTTTCACTGAAAATTTAACTATTCTATTTTTAGTTAAAAATTTATCTGTTTTTGGTGAAAATGTAGCTATTAGTTGAAAATCCGTCTTTTTTGTAAAAGTGTACTTTCATTAGTTGAAATTTCATCTGTTTGGTTAAAAATTAATTTCTTTGGTTGAAAATTCGTTTGTTTTTTTTGTGTTTGGAAATTTATTTTACTGACTGAAAATTATCCTACTTTATTTTTGATGGAAAATTTATCTTTTTAGTTTGAAATGCACGTATTTTGGTGAAAATTAATTTTTTTTTAGTTGAAGATTCATTATTTTAGTTGAAAATTCACTTTACCTATTACATTTTTTGTGGAATTTTTACTTTTTTTATAGAAATGTAATCTTTTTCGTTAAAAAAAATATCTGTTCAGTAGAAATTTAACTATTCTATTTTTGGTTGAAAATTAATATCGTTTATTGAAAATTCGTTTTTTTTTGTTGATAGAACATTCATCTTTTGGATTGAAAAATCCACTATTTGAACAAAATTTCATATTTTTGGTTGAAAATTCATTACAGTGATTGAAAAAAAATTTCTTTGGTTGAAAATTAATTAATTTTGCTAAAATCTCTTCTTTTTTTTAAATATACTTTTCTAACTGTAAATTGAAATATTATATTTTTGGATTGTAAATTCAGCTTTTTCAGTTTAAAATTGAACTATTTTGTTGAAAAGAAAATTTTTTTGTTATAAAAATTTTTCTTTTTTGAAAATTCGTTTTTTTTTCAGTTGAAGATTAATTATTTTAGTTGAAAATTCACTTCAACTATTACATTTTTTGTAGAAAATTTACTTTTTTTGTTAGAAATGTAATCTTTTTCGTTGAAAAATTATCTGTTTAGTAGAAAATTCAACTATTCCATTTTTTGGTAAGAATTACATTATTCCTTACATTGAAAATTCGATTTTTTTTTGTTGATAGAAAATTCATCTTTTGGATTGAAAAGCGCTATTTAAGCAAAATTGCATATTTTTGGTTGAAAATTCATCATAGTGATTGAAAAAAAATGTCTGGTTGAAATAAATTAATTTTGCTGAAAAGCCGTTTTTTTTAGATTTACCTTTTCAACTGCAAATTGAAATATTATATTTTTGGTTTATAAATTTAGCTTTTTTTAGTTTAAAGTTAAATTATTTTGTTAAATATAGTTTTTTTGTTATGAAAAAAAATATTTTTCTTAAAAATTCCTTTTCTTTTTTTCGAACATTTATTTTTCTGACATTTCAACTATTCTAATCTTGGTTGAAATTTATTTTTTTTTATATGAAAATCCATGAATTTTGGTGAAAGTGAGTCTTTTTGGGTAGAAAATTAATCTTTTGGGATGAAAATTCAACTAACTATTTGGTTCAACATGTATTTGGTTAAACAATTTTTGGTTGAAGATTCATCATTGTAGTTAAAAATTCATTCCTTCGGTTGAAAATTCATCTTTTTGACTTGAAAACACAACTAAAAAGTGTCTTCAATATATTAAGAAACAAAATTTATTTTGCATCAATATTATTAATCTTCCAGGTGTATGGTTGGTTTTATACCTGAAAGAATTTAGAAATTGGGATATTGTAGCAACCTTGAATGAGGCACTGTCTAATGCGAATTATATGTTTCCTATTATTTGACTCATTTGATCATTCAAATTTAGCCGCCTTTCCAATTTGAAGCGATGCATTTTCCCGCGAAATTTAAATAATGTAATTATTATCATTAAAAGTAGAAGATACGATTTTTCAAATCCTAATTAAAAATACACTTAAACCAAATGAAAGAAATTAAGAAAGATAAAATTTTGAGCATTATTAAAAGAAAGTGGTTCAATATATAATTCCATTTAATACATATTCGATAAATTATCACAATGCCTATTGGAAGATTAGGTTGATTAGATCCGGATTCTTGAAGTTTAATCCGATTTTAGAGATTAAACTTTAGAAGCTTAGACCTCGAATATATATACACCCTTTTCCTTATCTCATCTCAGATAGTCTAAAATTAACACTAATGTTGAGAAACTTTGGCTAGTGTTATTGCTAAAGGTTATTTCAGGAGGAGATTTATGAAGTTTGTTCAGGAATAACAATACATGCCTACATACATGCATGCAGGAGCTGAATTTTCAACCAAAATTAAAGTGATAAATTTTCTACAAGAGTTGAAATTTTAATTAGGAAACATTTTTCACTCAATGAAGAAAAAAATTTTCTTTAAACATGTTAAATTTCTAAGCCACAAAGACGAGCTTTCTGCAAAACAGTTGAATTTTCAACCAAAAAGATTAATTTTCTACTGAAAAAGACGGATTTTCGACAAATTACACAATTTTTCAACAAAATAGTTAAATTTTCAATCAAAAAAATTTTTAGTAAAGGAGGGGAAAAAATATCAATCAAATTGTTGAATTTTTAAACCAACAAGACAAATTTTCAACGGAATAGTCGAATTTCAATCCAAAAAAGGATGACATAAATAAAAAAATTTCAACACTGATCGATTTTGAAGATGTTTAGTTTTGAATGTTTATAGTTTAAAATTATAAAATGTTGAAAATCTGTTTGAAATAGGTCAATCTTGAAGATTTGCAATTTGCCATATCCAATGTGTAAAATTTGAAATGATGTAATTTTTAATGGTTTTCCAATAGTTCAATTTTGAAGATTTACAACTGAAAACTTTTCAATTTTGAAAATGCAAAAATAACAATTCTTGAATTTTGATGATTCTGAAGATGTAAAGTCAAGTTTTTAATTCTAATTGTTCCAAAATTAAGGCATTTCGAATGCTAGTAATCAAAATTACAGACTTTTAAATTGTAAATTTACAAAATTAAAAACTCTTCAATTTTAAAGATTAACAGTTCAAAGTTCTACAATTTTTTAAGGATTTACAAGTGGAAACTCTAGAATTTTAGAGATTTATGAATACAATTTTTTGAATTTTGAGGAACTTGAAGGTTAAAAATCAAGATTTCAATTCTAAATCTTCCAAATGGAAGACATTAGAATTTGAACTAAAAAATTGACTTATTTTCAATTTTCAATTTTTTAAATTAATAACTCTTCGATTTGTTATGCTGTATGAATACAAATTTTCAAATTTGGGTAATTTTAAAGTTTAAAATTCATGTCTTCAATTCTAAATCTTCCAAATCGAAGAAGCTTCGGAAGCAAATAATCAAAATTACTGAATTTTTTATTGTAAATTTTCAATATCAATAATTTTTCAATTCTAAAAAATTGAGACTTCCAAAATCTGCAATTTTTAAGAATTAGGATTGAAAAGTTCTCGAATTTTGAAAATATGGAATTAGAAATTATGTAATTCTGTGAGATTTATATTTTAATGGTATGTAATTTTCAACATTTTTTTAGACTAGTTCTATTTTTAAAATGTACCATTCAAAATTCTTTAATTTTCAGAATTTGCACTTCAAAATTCTTCAGTTTTGAAGATTTACAAGTGAACTTTTCAATATTAAAGATGTATTAATACAAATCTTTAAATTTGGATGATTTTGGAAATGAAAAGTAAATTTTTTAATTCTAAATCTTCAAAATTAAAGAAAATTTTAAAGTAAATCATCAATATTACAGAATTTTTTATTAAAAATTATCAGCATGAAAGAATCTTTAATTTGGAAAGATTAGCAATTGAAAGATCTGCAATTTTTAAGAGTTAAAATAGAACGTTCTTGAAATTGGGTTATATAAAATTGCAGAGTATTCAATTCTCAAGATTTTTATTTTAAAGATTTGTTAAATTTAAAATTTGCATAATTTTCAATTTTAAATTGCTAAAATAAAGAGCTCCTTCATTTTAAAGATTTATAATTGAAAGTTTTAATATTTCGAAGAGTTATTACAATTGAAAACTATTCCACGTTGAAGATTTAAAAACAAAAAATTCCTTAATTTTGATGACGTTGAGGATCAAAAGTCAAGTTTTCAATCCAAAATCTCCCAAAAGTTGAACGAATGTCGAATATAAAGGATGAAAATGACATAATTTTCTATTTATTTTTAATTGTAAATTTTCAGAATTGGAAGCTCTTCATTGGTGGAGAGTTACAATTAAAAATTCTTGAATTAAAAAAATATAGAATTAGAAATCATTCAATTTTCAAGATTTATATTTGAAGGAATGTAATTTTGGAACATTTTTACTACATAGATTAATTTTGAAGATTTACAATTGAAAATTCTCCAACGTTTAACGTATGTAATAGAAACTGATATAATTTTGAATGCTTTTTGGGAGTAGTTTAATTTTGATGATTAAAAATTACATTTTATTCTATATATATTGCAGTAAACCTGACAGCGTTGACTTATATTTTGGAAATTCCTATAATTGTTTTTACATATATGTAACATATGTTTTTGTATATAGAGAAAGAAAATTTGCAGGAGCTTCAAGTTACTTGAATCAGCGATTGGTAATGTAATAAGTAACTATTTTCAAAAAGTAACTGTAGCTGTAATTAGTTCCCTTCTTAAGCAATGTCCCCAACACTGCATCTAATTATACACCGAAAAAAATTGTTTGAAAAATAAAAACTCTTTTCTTGGATATAAATGAATATTAGGTTGAATCAAATAAATTCTGGTTGATTTAACAAAATTGTTTATTGACCCAACCAAACTTTTTCATTATATCAATTAAATACTTCATCTATCAAAAGATCAAGTTGAAACAACCAAGAAATTTATTTGGTTCAACCAAATATATTGCAGTTCATATAATAACCATATTCTATAGTAAAACACATTTTTATAAATTCAACCAAGTAGTTTTCTAAGTGTTTCAATGATTCTAAAGTTAGATAAAAATTATTTTTATGTCCATCTAATATAATGAGAAGTTGATATTCATATTCAAACTAAAGTGAAGGAATAAATTTAAATATTATTATATATAACTTGCAAACAGATCAAATTTACTTTGTGCGCCGCATTACCCAACAGGTAGTGTAAGTAGACGCACGTGAAATTTTAGGAAGATATAATAATAAAGTATTATAATTATTACAGTTTCAGTTTTTCCTATAAATTAATTGAAGCTATGGTACTGATCTACATCTGACATATTTTGCTATTACATTATCGATCATATTTTTCTTTCTATCGACTGATAAACGCAAAGCGCGCCACATTACCCAACAGGTAGGATCAGTTCACGCACGTGAACTTTTTAGTATGACCTGATATTTAAGTATTGTAATTGATATAGATTCAATTTTTCTTATGAATGAAGCAAAGCTAAGATATTGATCTACGTGTTACATATTCTGCTATTATATCGATTCTATTTTACTTTCTGTCGATTAGTACAGTTTATGCGCACCGCATTACCCGATTCTCACCTAACATTCGTGCGAAAATGGGAATACCTACCAGTTCCGCAAAAAATCTCATGCACAAGTGCACGCAGTAAGGATTCAGGACTTCTGTGACGTCGACGGAAGCGCTTGCGCGCTTTTGCCCCTTGGTGGGGGATGCTTTACAGCCTTCTCTCGCGGGTTAGTCGTACCGAAATACGGGGGTTTGTATTACCAACACCCTCACCAAGGACCAGCACCGGTTCAGTTCTTCAGTTTCGCATCGGCCAACCACGAGGTCGGACGCATGTAGAACCGGAAGCTCGAAACATGTAGATCGCCTAGAGAGATCCGGCCGCGACGGAGGATGATTCGGAGTTGAATTTAAGCGCTTTTCCGGGGAAAACTATCAGTTTTCCAAAGATTATTTTTCCTCTTTCGAACTCCTCTTAATCATAGTGCTTCGGGACTCGAGATGGTTGTTTTTACAGTTTGGTTTGTGTTTCTGCTGCACATCACCTACACCGAATTCTGTTATGGAAAACAAGGTGTGTGGCAGTTCTCATTTACTTACAAGCTGATACCAACAGTTTCAAAATCGTGCATAAAGTGATTGTGAAATACTGATAAATAGATCAGCCGCTTTATTTACTAAAGGCATGAAAATGACAGTAAGGACCACCTGTCCCAATGTCACTCACGTTGCCTCTGCGAAAAATTAGGATACTAAGATTTTTTTTAGTGGTTAGAAAGCTTACTAGATTTTGCGATGGTTGGGCCCTATTTGAAGTATTTTTAATGAATAAGGCGTGATATGGCACGTGAGAAAGAACAACCTACTTTTCGTTTTGACGAATTTTTGATTCTCAACTTCCACTCTCTGTATGCTTTAGGGAAGTCTATGGAATTGATTGAAACTTCGCTAAATTAGAATCTGGAGTCTCTTATTCAAAATAAGACCAAGAGCATAATAAAATATTCATTGGTTCTTGAATTATCATAAAAAAATTGAAGCATGCCGGAGCCGAAATCGGTAGGTCAAGCGGAAGTCGGCGCATTTGTTAAGACACTTTGTTGAAGCATGAGAAATATGAGACAAAAGACTGTGGTCGCCACTTGATAGACCGGCTTCGTTTTGGGCAAGCTTCCACATTTTCAAAATGAGACCAAGATCATAATAAAATATTCAC
>CAKNXH010002106.1:134565-149930 GCA_932178445.1 Andricus quercusramuli | reverse complement strand
GTCGTCACTTGCAAGACTGGCTTCGTCTTGTGCAAGCTTCCACATTTCCAAAATGAGACCAATGACATAATGAAATATTCACTGATTCTCGAATCATCATAAAAAATGTGGAAGCGTGCCCGAGCCGAAATTGGTAGGTCAAGCGGCAGTCGACGCATTTTTTAACGCACTTTGTTAAAGCAGTCGACCTATCGAAGTTGCCTTAAGCACGCTGCCACATTTTTCATGATAATTCGAGAACCAGTAAATACTTTATTATGTTCTTGGTCTCATTTTAAAGAGGCGATTTCAGATCTTGATTTAGCATTGTTTCCATTTTTTCATCCACTGCCCTAAAGCATGCAGAGAGTGAAAGTTGAGAAACAAAAAACTGTTAAAAACGGAAAATTGTTCGGTCATTCTCAAATGCTGTCTCGGCCTCTATTCATTAAAATTTATTCAAGTAGGGTTTAGTTGACGCGTAATTTGATGAGCTTGCAAACAATTTTTAAAAAATCGACTTAGCTTAACTTTTCGCAGAGTTAGTCTCTTTCTAAGACAAGTCTGCTTTTAATCCGATTTTCGTAAGCGGAAGCACAATGTTGACAGGTAGTGTACGTGAGTAGCCAAGTTTGTGACATAATCTGGCATAATCTATGGGTCCGTATTTATTGACAATACTTCAAGTAGGGCCCAATCTTTTCGTAATTTAATAAGCTTTCTGATGGTTCAAAAAAGCTTTGAAGTCTAATTTTTTGCAGAGTTCACTTTCTAAGAGTAGCCAAGTTTATGACATAATCTTGCGTAATCTGTGGGAGTAAATTTCAAACTGAAAACCTTTATCACCTTTAGTTATTTTTCGGTTTGAATGCAAAAAGGTTTATTTGATTTGCAAACAATTGTTTAAAATTCTTAAAGATCAGGCTTTTATAAAATCTCATTAAAAATAATATTAGTTTCTAATCGTAAAGAAAAGTGTTACGTTTATTACGAGAAATCTTTCAAAATTTGTCAATCTAGCACTCTTACGTCCGGTTTTATGGAAACGATAAGAGACTATAACTTTTATCGCCATTGCACGTAGAGCCGACCTGCAAAATTAGCATCAGCGGACAAATTGCCAATGAAATTCACAGATAGGATCGGAACACGTTGCATAATACATTAAACCATGATTGTTCAGAATTTACTCTTAATAGCACCCATGGGCGACTTTTACATTTAATTTCAAACCCTAAAGTCGTACATGAAATAGGTAGCATTTCTTTTTTTTTCTTAAAGAGATTTAAAGAGGCTATAACGTAATGAATTGTGAAAAATAGCTTGTTAATTATTTGGATCAATGAGAAACTCGAGCAGAAATATTCGTTCACTTTCTGCTATATCGAATCACGCGAATGTCATAAAATGAAGAGAATAAGAACACGCGATATCGCGTTGAACAGCATAAGAATACGCGATAGAATTTTGCTGAGACTAATGCTGACATCATTGAAAGGCCTTTAGCATTCTTCTGATCACATAATAATCTACAAATCGATCAATATTTTCTCTAATTTATATATTTACAACCTTTTTTCAAAAATCTTTGAACAACTTTTGTTCGCAAATATAGATGCAGTTTAGGTAATCGATTATTGTTTTCCTCAAATGTGATTACACATGTTTGAAATTAAGTGTCGGGGATATGTGTTTTTAATAATATGGGGATCAGAAAGAAAATTGTGTTTTCAATAAAAAATCGCTAAAATACGTGACTGTTATTGCATCTCCTTTTGCGAGCAATCACCCCGAGACGAGTGATATTTTTTCTCCTAAAAAGCATCTTTAATCAGTTGATGAAGGAGCATTGGATCGAAGCCAGAAATCCATCTGAGAGACGAAGCAAAAGCACGTCACCGTTTTTGATCTGATGGCGAGATTGCCATAAACTCTATATTTAAGAAGCTAATGAAAATGTGAATTTTTGAATTTTGAAAATGCTACACTAAATATTTCTTCCTTTTGTTGGAGAAATACTGCTATAAATTTTATGAACCATTTTTTGAAGATATTTTGCACAGGATTTCTTCTACAATGCCAAGAAAATATTCTCTAGAGTAAATTAATTTAAAATATGTCGGGTGGCAAGAAAGACACTCGAATTTCAAAATACACCAAAATACATATTTTCATGATTCAAAAATTACTATTAATTCTTTGGTTAAGAAGATCCAGAGCAGTTACTTTCAGAACTTGTGGAAAAGACGACCATAGAAGTCCCAAATTCTAAAAAATCAACATATGTGGAAGTATTACACCAAAATCGTCATAAACAATTAAAAATTATAATCATATGAGATTAAAAATACAATTTAAAGTACTATCTTTACTTTCAAACTGAGAAAAATGTGTATATTTGGTGTATTTCGGAATAAAAATTTTTTCTGGTACTTTGTATACATATTTTTAATGTATTGGGTACAGAGAATCTTCATATTTTTCAGGGGCTATTTCAGATTATTAATTGTAATGAAACGAAATTTGTTTCATAAAATGTATAGCTTATTCCTCAATAAATAACAAATACTTTTTAGAAGTGAAAGAGTTCTTTATCTTTAATTTGCATTTTTTTAGATTGAAAAGTGAAAACATTTATTTTCAGACCTAAAAGGGCCTAGTGGAACCACTAAGAAAATTCTCAAAAATAAAATAAAATTGATGGCAGTATGTTTAGCAGAAGGAAAACATTCAGGGAAAAAATGTCAAATTTCAAAATTCAAAATTTTATTGAGCACCCTTATTCTCAGTAAAGGCCTATAAAGATTGCAATCAGTGTTGGGTACTAATTTGTTAGAAGTAACTTAGTTACTGAAAAGTTACGTTATTTGTAACTTTTAGAGTAATTTTGATAATATCTCGAAAAGTAACTTATGAAAAACTTAGGTAAAATTTTTGCAATAATTTGGAACTTCAATTTTAGTTGCTTTGAAGTTACTTTATGTTTGTTATATGTTTACTATTAAAAGAGGTTTATGGGTCAGTTATGGGTAGAAAATTAATCTCTTTTGGTTGAGGATTCAATTATTTTGTTGAAAGTTCGTCTTTTTCAGTCGAATTCAACTGTGATTGATTTCGAATTAAAACCTTTTTTGTTTGAAATGATATCGACTATTATATTTATTGAGAGTTCATCGATTTCGATTAAAATTTTAACAACTTGGCTGGAAATTCATGTATTTTGGTAGAAGATTAAAATATTCGGTTGAAAAGTCAAATTTTCGGTTTGAAAATGAAACTTTTTTGTAAGAAATCCGACATTTTGGTTTGAAACCTTAACGAATTATAAGGATATTTTTCCCATCTCGGTTCAAAATTTCTGCTTTTTCGTTTCAAAATGTATCTCTTTTTGCAAAAGAATCCCTTTTTTTTTGAAAACTCAACTATTTTTTTCCCGTTTTTTTTCGTACAATCGAATTATATTTTTCTTTGAGAATTCATCTATTTTGGTTGAAAATTCAACTACTTGGTTGAATGTTGTTCCAAATTTATTTTGTTTCAAACAAAAAATTCAAATAATTTGGTAATGAATGAAACTATATAGTTTTAAATTAACTTTTTAATTGGCAATGCAACTCTTCTATTGAAAGTTTGTCGTTCATAATTGAAGATTTCACTGCTTGGTTGAAAGTTGAACTACTTTGTTATCATCGTAGTTTTTTTTTTTTTTTAAACTATAAAATTAAGGAAGTGTAAAAAGTGGCTTTTTAGGTAACTTAAAGTGACTTTATCTAGTAACTGTAACTAGTTATGATACGAGTAATGCAATAAAAATATTGAAGAAATTAATGTAAAAAGTAGAGAAACTACAGAGGAACGATTTATTTTAATTCCCTTGAAATTAAAAAAAGGCTTGAAATTTCATTAAAATCCATGAGAGTCCTTTAAAATTCCATGAAATTCCATGATACCTTTGTGAATATTTTGAAATTCGTTAAAATCTTTGAAATCTGTCGAAATCGATGGGCGATTTCAACTATTTTAATGGATTTTAAGGTATTTTAAGGAATTTAAAAAGATTTGAAGGATTTGATTGAATCTCTAAGGATTTCACAGGATTCAAAAGATTTCTGTGGATTATTTAAACGTTTTTAAAAAGAAGTTTGATGAATCAGTTTAATTTAAATATTCAAAAAAACTTCAAATTATTTCTTTTTTTTAAGTGGATTTTTATGATTTCCAAAGGATTTTAAGGGGTTCTAAAGCATTCCAAATGATATTAAAAATGTTAAAGGATTTTGAAGAATTTGGTAAATTTTACAAAGATTTTAAGGGATTTCTAGAGAATTTTCGAAAATAAATTAAATTAAATTAAATTTCAAGGGATTTATAGCGATTTCAAAGATTTCAACGGATTTGAAACGATTTTCACTTATTTTAATGGAGATTTAAAATCTACAAAGAAAAGATTTCAAAGATTTTGAAGGATTTCGTAGGGTTAGCGAAGATTTCAAAGGATTTCCAGAGCACATTGGTAAATAAAAAAAGTAATATTTTAAGGGATTCTTAGCAATTTCAAACATTTTAATTGATTTTAACGCATTCAAAGAAATTTTACAAGATTTAAATCATTTTACTGAATCTTCAAGGATTTAAAGGTGTTCTAAAGATTTGTACTCATTCTAATGGATTTTCAATATTTCTAAAGTCAAGTTTTTCAGGGATTTTAATGGATTTCAAAGGATTCCAAAATATTTAACCAATTTTAAGCGATTTAAAATGATAACCACATTTTTAAATGGACTTTCATGATTTCTGAAGAAAAGTTTTCTAAGGATTGTAAGGGTTTCCGAAGCTTTTCTAAGGATTTAAAAAATTTCAAGGGATTTCAAAGAATTTTGTGAACTTACAAAGATTTAGAGGGATTTCTGGAGAACTTTAAAAAAAACTTTAATGAAATTTCAAGGGAATTTTAATGGAGATTTAAGATCTACAAATGAAAGATTTCAAAGATTTTAAATTTGGGAGATGAATTAAATGAGATTTCAAAGGATTCTTAGCAATTCCAAATATTTTCAGGCATTTTAATGTATTTCAAGGAATTTCACAAGATTTGAAGGATTTTTTTGAATCTCAAAATATTTTGAGGAACTTAGAAGATTTTTTGGGATTTAAACGGTTTGTTTAGAGAAGTTTAATGAATAATTTTAAATATTCAAGGGATTTCTAATGATTTTTACTTTTTCATGTGGACTTTTATGATTTCCAAAGGAAAGATTTCAAATGACTCAAAAAGGGTTCCAAAGCATTTCTAGAAAAATGAAAAATTTCAAGTGATTGATCTTTTCAAGTTAACAATTGATGTATTTAGGTGAAAATTGGTCTTTTTTGGTCGAAAACTAATCTTCTTGGTTGAGAATGGATTTAATAATTCGGTAAAAAATTAAGCTAATCGCTTGAAAATCACCTTTTTCGTTAACAATTATACTATTATTATATATGAAAATTTAACTTTTTAGTAGACAATTAATTTTGTTGATAAAAATCATATTTTTGGGTTGAAAATTCAACGTTTTTTTTCAGATAATTCGTCCTTTTGGCTTAAATAGTCAATAATTTTGTTGAAAATTCGTGTTTTTGATAGAACCTTAATCTTCTTGCTGGAAAATTAATTTTTCTGATAGAAAATTTGAATATTTGGTTGAAAATTCATATTTTTTAATTTTCACTTCCTTGGTTGATAATTTAAGCATTATATTAAAAAAAAATTAATCTTCGGGGTTAAAAAAATAATCTTTTGGGTTGAACTTTTTTGACAAAGATTCATTTTTTCAAGATTCATCATTTCAATGTAAAATTCATCTCTTTTCATAAAAATGTAACTTATTTTTTTTAAACTCTCTTTTGTTGGTTGAGAATTAATTTTTCAAACTAACTATGTAACTACTCCATTTTTGGTCGAATGTTAATATTTTTCATTGAAAATTTATCTTTTCTAGTTGAAAATGATGTATTTTGTTAAATATTCGTTTTTTTTATCGAAAATTAATATTTTTGCTTCAAAATACATTTTATTTTTCATTGAAAATGCTACTCTTTGGGTCCAGATTAATTTCATTTGGTTGCATATTCAAAAACTTGGTAGAAAATTGAACTATTCGGTTGAAAATAAATTTGTTGGTTACAAAATAAACCATTTTAATGAAAATTTAACTTTTAACTATAGAATTCACTTTTTTGTCATAAAATCATATTTTCGGGTTGAAAATTCAAACGTTTTGAAGATAATTCATCTTATTGGCTTGGAAATTCAACTTTTTTTTAAATTGATGTATTTTTTAAAAATTCGATGTATTTTCTTGAAAATTGGTGTTTCTTGGTAGAAAATAATTCTTCCTGATGGAAAATTCATTTTTTAGGTTGAAAATTTAACTAATTGGTTGAAAATTCATCTTTTTCAGTTGAAAATTCAACGCCTTCGTTAAAAATTGAACTAGGTTGATAAAAATTCATATTTTTCAAGATTCACCTCTTTGGTTTAAAATTGAACTTTGTTTGTTGTAAATTTTTTTTTCTTATTGGCTAAAAATTAGTTAACTTTTTTGTATCTAAAAATATTTCGAGGAACTTATAAGATTTCTCGGGATTTAAAAGTTTTTTTTTTAGAGAAGTTTAATAAATAATTTTAAATATTCAAGGGATTTCAAATGATTTCCACTTTTCCAAGTGGATTTTTATAATTCCTAAAGGAAAGTTTTCAAAGGACTTGAAAAATCGTTCCAAAGCATTTATAGAAAAATAAGAGATTTCAAGGGATTGATCTTCTCGAGTGAAAAATTGATGTATTTTGGTGAAAATTTATCTTCTATGGTCAAAAATTAATCTTCTTGGTTGAAAATTTATTTCCTTTGACTGAAAATGCAACAGTATTGGTCTAAATTAATCTACTTTGGTTGAGGATTCAATAACTTGGTGAAAAATTAAGCTATTCGGTTGAAAATTAACTTTTTTGTTGAAAATTAAACTATTTTTGTATATGAAAATTTATGTTTTTGGTAGGAAATAAATTTTTTTGATGAAAAAAGTATTTTTTTGTTGAAAATTCAATGTTGTTTTTTCTCAGATAATTCGTCCTTTTGGCTCAAATATTCAACAATTTTATTAAAAGTTGATGTATGTTGTTGAAAATTCGTATTTTTGAAGGAAAATTAATTCTCTTGCTGGAAAATTAATCTTTTTGGTAGAAAATTTGAATATTTGGTTGAAAATTCATATTTTTAATGTTCACCTCCTTGGTTGATAATTTAACTATGATAATTTTAGAAAATTAATCTTCGAGGTTAAAAAAAATAATCTTTTGGGTTGTACACTTTTGTCAAAATTCGTCTTTTTTTATCGAACGTTAATATTTTTGCTTGAAAATTCATTTTATTTTTCATTGAAAATGCAACTCCTTGGGTCGAAATAATTTTATTTGGTTGCCAATTCAACAACTTGGTAGAAAATTAAACTATTCGGTTCAAAATAAACCTTTTGGTTAAAGAATAAACTATTTTTATGAAGATTCAACTTTTAGCTAGAGAATTAACTTTTTTGTTAAAAAATAATATTTTTGGGTTGAAAATTCAAACGTTTTGAAGATAATTAATCTTTTTGGCTTAAAAATTCAACAATTTGTTAAAAAATTGATTTACTTTGTTAAAATTCTATGTATTTTCTTGAAAATTAGTGTTTCTTGGTAGAAAATAATTCTTCCTGTTGGAAAATTCGTTTTTTTGGTTGAAAATTGAACTAGATGTTTCAAAATTCATTTTTCTAGTTGAAAATTTAACTACTCCGTTAAAAATTGAACTAGGGCTGAACAAATTCACATTTTTCAAGATTCACCTCTTTGGTTCAAAATTGAACTTTTTTTGTTGTAAATTTGTGTTTCTTTTTGGATGAAAATTAGTTTTTTTTTTGTATCTGAAAATTTTGTTTTTCCATTTTTGGTTAAAATTTATTTTCTAAATTGAAAATTTATTCTGTTCAAAATTCGTCTTTTTGGTTAGAAAATAATTCTTGTTTGTTGAACATTCAATATATATTTCGATTTGAAATCTTAGGAAATTTATAATTAATTCGATATGGTATTTACATTAATTTCGTTTAAAAAAATGTATTCTTCCAGATTACCTTATTTTTTTGAAAAAAATTTGTTTGTGGATTCGAACAAATTTTTAAGCTATATGCATGAAAATAAAAGTAAAATTTTCATTGCATTTTTGGACCATCCTGGTATGATATACGTCCGGACAGGCGATTGCTACTTGTCTGATTGAACAATTTAATTAATTTTATGGAAAATGTTTAGAAACAGGATTCAATATCGGAAAATGTTTAATAACGAGTGAGCACTAACACAGACGCAAAGACAAATCACCAAATGCGGTCAATGTTTACTGGTCTAACAGGCTTTTCGGCTCGAAATGGCTCCGGCAGTTGGTATAGTAATGCGGCGTCCCATTGGCTAGTGGTGAGGAAGTACTCGACGGGCCAATCAAATTTGTGGTTTTACACGGTGAATAAATGGCCCTGTCTGTTATTTGGATGGAATCTCGTAATGCAACCTACCGAATACGGCAAATTTGAATTCTTCGTACTTGTGTGTAAATCTGACCAATTAATCTGTTTATTCCCTCGAAATACCACAGCACATGATCAATATCATTTCGACGCCTCCTTTCCATACTGCTCCACATCACTTTTAGGCGGTGTACCGCTCCACGTCACTCTTAGGCGGTGTACAGCTCCACATAAGTCTTAGGCGGTGTACAGCGCCACATCACTTTTAGGCGGTGAACAGCTCTACATAACTCTTAGGCGGTGTACAGCTCCACATCATTCGTAGGCGGTGTACCGCTCCACATTACTTTTAGGCGGTGTACTGCTTCACATCATTCTTAGGCAGTGTGCCGCTCCACATCACTTTAAGGCGGTGTACCGCTCCACATCACTGTTAGGCGGTGTACAGATCCACGTTGCTTTTGGGCGGTGTACCGCTTCACGTTGAATTAAGGCGGAATACAGCTCTCTGTCCCGTTTGGTCGCCGTATGGTTCCTGGTCCTATGCTTATTTGGGTGGTCCAACATGTTTTTTTCTTCCAATTTTCATCCTTATCGACCGGAAATTTGTTTGAATCCCCAAAAAAATGAATTCACTTTTTTAAAAAGAAATTATACTTAGATGTCGCTCAAGCCCGATGAAAATTATCACGTATTTCCCATATGAAAAAAAGAAGTTTTCGTAAATTTTTTTCACAATCGTCAATATTAGCTGGATCAAGGTGAAACTAAACATTTCTCTTCACAATTAACTATAGAATACGAATGAAATATTACTTTTTGAATATCACCCTCATAAGTCTGTTTTATAGGGTCCCGAAAAAACCCTATAAGTGAAAAAATGGGTTTCACGAGTTTTTGCGGATAAGTAAATGATTTTTTTGCGATTTTTGAAATGAAAATTGTTTCTAGTACATAAAATACTACTTTATACTACTAATTAGATATTCACATAAATTGTTTAACCAATTTATTAGAGTCTTTAGCAATTAGAGTTAGAAAGTTTAGGGTTTTTCAACAATTTCCCACTTTTTGTCCAATTTTAATTAGAATGAGGTAACAATAATTATAAACAAAAATAATTGTAATAAATTTAAATTTAGAATTTAAAGATTTTTCGGGTTTCAATCGTGTGCGAAACTATGAATGTTGCCGACGTTTCGTGAACATTGCAGTTCACATCTTCAGGGCTGACCTGAAACTGAGGTTTCAGGTTATGTTGTTCTTATATATGTATTCTCTACGATGCCTGTGATTGGCCAGAGTGCCCCATGGTGGGGACTGCTTGAACTTGATTGGCCAATTAAGTCTTTTTTAAAAAACCCGGGAGGACGGAAAGCCAAATCGGATTGGTATTATATCCATTGTCTCTATTGATGTTATTAGGGTGTTTCAAGATTTCGATTGCTTCTCTATGTTTTCTTGGGAATTTATTAGACGTTTTAGCGATGACGGTTGTTTTGTCAAATAAGATACTATGTCCTGTTTCGATATGATGCTCAGCTACTGCTGATTGTGTGAAATGTTTTAGCCTAACTTTACTCTCATGTTCTTTTACACGTTGACTTACCGCCCTCCCGGTTTCTCCAATATAGACTTTACCACAAGAACAAGGGATTTGATATACTCCCGGATCACTGAAAGGTTCCTTTTTATCTTTAGGGTTGTTTAAAAGTTGTCCTATTTTTGCAGGTGGTTTAAATATAGTTTGGATGTTGTGTTTGTTGAGAATTCTTCCTATTTGTTCCGTGATACCTTGAATGTAAGGTAGGGTGGTGGTTGTTTTCCTCTCTCTTTCTTTATTAGGTTGTGTTGACTTGTTTTCTTGAGTGTATTTTCTTATTGCTTTATTAATTTGTTTGTTTGTGTAATCATTTTGTATAAGGATTTGTTTAACATGTTGTAATTCATTTTGTAAGTTATCTTTATCTGTTATGGAGACAGCTCTGTATACAAGGGAATTGATGACCGATTGCTTTTGAGATGGGTGGTGGTGGGAGGAGGCATGCAGGTATCTGTTTGTATGCGTGGGTTTTCTGTAAACTTCATGTCCTAATGTGTTATCAGATCTTTTATAAACTAGTACGTCTTCTTCTTAAAACGGTGTAGGGACAATAACATCGTCCCAAAATTCTTACAGTTGAAAAACCATTTGGGAACATCTAAATCCAAATCAATTCTACATAAAACAAGTTTGCTTCTCTTAAAAGAAAGGATACAACATACCAAATTTGACTTGCATACTACCTCCAATAAACTATTAAAACTTCATCTTTTTCTATCAAACACTCTCAGATTTGACATTTGGTCCACATTGGACCGCATATCATTTGACCAATCCCAACGGATTAAAGACTTTTGCACTGAGAAACAAAAAATAAAATTTGACAAATTACTTCCAGTAAAGCACGCACCATTAACTAATACAGTAAAAAACATCTCTAACCATCATCTCAGCAATGAAATGATTTCAGCCTTATCTAAAGGACATAATTTTGCAGTCGCTCCCTCCAAAATCCCAAAAGAAGAAATCATCAGCAATTTAGAATCCACAATATACACCCTTCCACCCGAAAAAGCAAATGACATACGACGTAGGACAGCCAACATTTTACGCGAAGCCCAACTCCCTTCCTCAAACTTAACAAAACAAGAAAAAACAGCTATTAAAGAACTCAATCAGAATAAAGACATCATAATATTACCCGCAGACAAAGGCAACACAACAGTAATAATGAATAAAGAAGACTATAACAACAAAATCATGGATCTTCTTACTGACGATACATATAAAAAGCTTAAAAAAGACCCCACAAAAACAATAACCAGAAAAACAAAAAGCCTCCTAAAAGACTCAAATCTTGACGACGATACAATATCTAAATTAAACCCTACTAATCCTATCTCTCCAAAACTTTACGGACTCCCAAAAATTCACAAAAACAACATCCCACTCAGGCCGATCGTCAGCGCAATAAACTCTCCAACTTACAACCTAGCACGCTTTCTCGCCAAAAAACTTAAGCCTTTCACAGGAAACTCTATCACACACATCCAAAACTCTTTTGACTTCATCAGAAAAATACAACAGATTCACATTCAACCCCAAGACATCCTAGTAAGTTTCGACGTAGTATCTCTCTTTACAAAAGTACCAATCTCTGATACAATCGATATTATTAAATCCTTTGCAAACTTCCCCTCCAATCTCACACCTTTAATAGAACACTGTCTTACTAATACCTATTTCTCTTTCAATAACCAATTCTACGAACAAACCTCAGGAGCAGCAATGGGATCTCCAATCTCACCTGTAATAGCTAACATTTTTATGGAAAATTTAGAAACTAAAATCTTTAACAAATCCAAGCTTAAACCGGAATTCTGGTGCCGTTACGTTGACGACACTTTTGTCATCTGGAGACACGGACTAGACGAACTAAACAAATTTTTCGATTTCATCAATCAAATACACCCTAATATCAAGTTCACTATGGAAATTGAACAAAACGGAAAATTACCTTTCTTGGACGTACTAGTTTATAAAAGATCTGATAACACATTAGGACATGAAGTTTACAGAAAACCCACGCATACAAACAGATACCTGCATGCCTCCTCCCACCACCACCCATCTCAAAAGCAATCGGTCATCAATTCCCTTGTATACAGAGCTGTCTCCATAACAGATAAAGATAACTTACAAAATGAATTACAACATGTTAAACAAATCCTAATACAAAATGATTACACAAACAAACAAATTAATAAAGCAATAAGAAAATACACTCAAGAAAACAAGTCAACACAACCTAATAAAGAAAGAGAGAGGAAAACAACCACCACCCTACCCTACATTCAAGGTATCACGGAACAAATAGGAAGAATTCTCAACAAACACAACATCCAAACTATATTTAAACCACCTGCAAAAATAGGACAACTTTTAAACAACCCTAAAGATAAAAAGGAACCTTTCAGTGATCCGGGAGTATATCAAATCCCTTGTTCTTGTGGTAAAGTCTATATTGGAGAAACCGGGAGGGCGGTAAGTCAACGTGTAAAAGAACATGAGAGTAAAGTTAGGCTAAAACATTTCACACAATCAGCAGTAGCTGAGCATCATATCGAAACAGGACATAGTATCTTATTTGACAAAACAACCGTCATCGCTAAAACGTCTAATAAATTCCCAAGAAAACATAGAGAAGCAATCGAAATCTTGAAACACCCTAATAACATCAATAGAGACAATGGATATAATACCAATCCGATTTGGCTTTCCGTCCTCCCGGGTTTTTTAAAAAAGACTTAATTGGCCAATCAAGTTCAAGCAGTCCCCACCATGGGGCACTCTGGCCAATCACAGGCATCGTAGAGAATACATATATAAGAACAACATAACCTGAAACCTCAGTTTCAGGTCAGCCCTGAAGATGTGAACTGCAATGTTCACGAAACGTCGGCAACATTCATAGTTTCGCACACGATTGAAACCCGAAAAATCTTTAAATTCTAAATTTAAATTTATTATAATGAATCATCGTGAAAGTATCAAATCTATTATTAAAAATAATTGTTTAAACAATTTATTATTTTCATTCAATTATTATTTTTTCAAAAATATTCAACTTTTTGTTCAATTTCCAATTACAGTGAGGTAAATAATTAATTAACTTAAAAAAAATTAATCTTTAAAACAATGTAATATTATTGTAAATAATATTCAATTTGAATAATGATAGAAAGTTGCCATTTTTTCGGAAATTTTCAACCATTCGTCTACTCTTCACTAGGAGTGACTCAATAACTGATTCAATTCAGCAAAAATAATTATTTACATAAATTATTATTCCTTATAACTATCTTATTCTTTATAAATGCTTGATAGTTGCGGTTCTTCTGAAATTTTCAACTTTTTCTCACTTTTTACTTAGTAAAGTAATAAATAATGTATGTTAACGAACGTAGTTGTTTAAACAATTTATTAATGTTTATAACTATTTTTTCTCAGATAAGTGCTAAAAAGTTGCGGTTTTTGCTGAATTCTTAAAATTTTGGTTCACTTTTCACTTAGTGAGGTAATAATTATTGCAATTCAACAAAGGTGCTTATTTAAACAATTGATTATTGTTATAATTATAATTATATTGTTTTAAGTGAACTATTTTTCATTTTTTCCCAATGTTAAAAAAATTAATTTAAACAGAAAAGCTGTCTTAAATAAGGGAGAAAAACAAAGAACGGAATAATTAGGAGAAGGTGGAAGGCCCAGGTCTGTAATTTTTATTTAATATGATCCTTATAGATTTTTGAAGCATATTTCAAATATATGTTTTATTTTAGAAAAATACATTCACGAAGGAAGAGATTGCTCAAAATATGATTCTCTCTAATGTTTATTTATTATTTATTCATAACTGAAAAGACAAAGCCAAGTTAAAAATTTGAGAAAAAGCGCAACTTTCTAGCACTCATCTAAGAGAAGAAAGTTATAAACAATACTAAATCGTTCAAACAAATATTTTGGTTAACTTGCATTACCTCAACAAGTGAAAAGTGGACAAGAAGTTAGAAATTTTAGAAAAAAGCGACAATTATCTAGCATCGCTATAGAAGAAGATAGTTATAAACAATAATAATTTGTTTGAACAATAATTTTTTGTTAAATTTAATTAATTATTAGGCCACTCCAAGTAAAAAATGGACAAATAGTTGAAAGTAAAAAAAAATCGCAACTTTCTGCCATCAGGCAGAGTGAATATTATTAACAATAGTAACAAATTGTTTAAAAAATTATTTTCGTCAACTTCAATTAATGATTACTTCATTCTAATTGAAAACTGGACAAAAAGTTAAAAATTATAGGAAAAAACTGCAGCTATCTAGTATTATTATATAATAAGATATCTATGAACAATAATAATTTGTTTAATAAATTATTTTTGCTAATTTCAATTACACATTAACTTACTCCAAGTAAAAAGTGGAGAAAAATTTGAAGCTTCATGAAAAACCCCAATTTCTAGCATTATTTAAAGAAAATATCATTAAAAGTAATAATAAGTTGTTTAAACAATTATTTTTGTTGAAATTAGTTAACTATTACCTTTTGTTTATAATATTATAAAAAATATTGCATGATAATTTGCCATCATTGAACCTCACTGGCGACATCATTTGAGGAAAATAAGGAAAAAAATATTTCTTTTTGCCTTTAAATGTTCACACTGGACATTTGTTTATGAAATTATTTTAAAAAATATCGGATCATAATTTTCTATCACTGAACATCACTGGCGACATGACTTTAGGAAATTTAAACGAGAAAGCGATTTCTTTCGGCCTTTAAATGTCCACACTAGGCATTTGTTTATATAATTTGTTTATAAAATCGATAAAAAATATCGGATGATAATTTTCCATCATTAAACATCACCGAAGACATAACTTGAGGAATATTAGGAGAATTAATGATTTCTTTCTGCCTTTCAATGTTCACACTGGATATTTGTTTATGAAATTATTTAAAAAAAAAATATTGGATTATAATTTTCTACCACTGAACATCACTGGCGGCATAATTTTAGGAAATTTAAAAGAGAAAGCGATTTCTTCCAGCCTCTAAATGCCCACACTAGGCATTTGTTTATAAAATCGATAAAAAATATCGGATGATAATTTTCCATCATTACACATCACCGACGACATAACTTGAGGAATATTAGGAGAATAAATGATTTCTTTCTGCCTTTCAATGTTCACACTGGATATTTGTTTATATAATTTGTTTATGAAATTAT
>CAKNXH010002106.1:0-125762 GCA_932178445.1 Andricus quercusramuli | reverse complement strand
AAAAAAAGCTAAAATGGCCATACATAATTCCATATTCGTACCAACTGTACTATACGGTAGCGAGGCATGGACCTGTCAAGAAAAGGACAGGAGTAAAATCAACGCGATCGGCATGAAACCTCTGCGCATAATATGCGGAAAAACACTGATGGACAAAGTCCGAAACGAGATAATCCTCAAAGAATGTGGTACAGGAGACACGCTAGTTGACATATGGGAAAGAAATCAGTTAAGATGGTTCGGACATCTTGAAAGAATGAAAGATGAACGACTGACGAAGCAAGTATATAAAGGTAAAGTAAATGGCAGAATGCCCAGAGGTAGACCGCCGAAAGAATGGTTAGAATCTGTAAATGAGACATTTATCCGAAGAGACATAAGAAGTCATAGGAACAGAAGAGCTTGCATGAAGAAATGCATGGACGTAAAGGAAGCTAGAGTAGTATGCCAGGACAGAAATGTGTGGCGACAAATAGTTTATAAACAGAGTGACAATAGAGTGAATGATGCCTGAAACAAAGACCTTGGATACTAGAGAGATTGATCAGCAACCTGGGTCGGAGCAGTGTTGCGGAGTGAACGTGTTATTTGAATAAATAACACGAAAACTCCAGATCAATCTAAAATATCTATACCATAACACATATACCTATATGCCTATCTACCTTATACCATATAACGACCTACTTTACACCTATATACCTATCCCACTACTTTCCAACCCAGCAAGTCACGCCTACCCCGAAAGGGAAATGGCTTAATGGTATAACCGATAATAGGGAGATTTTGCATAGCGTTCCGTAGCTTGTGGTAAATACTAAATTCACGTGTTGACGTTACTGCGCATGCTCTGCGAGTTTAGCCACGGCCCCGACGGCCCTATTGTAAAGACGGCCCTGCCCGTCCCAAAAGAAGTTTCACTTCAAAAATTGCTGCTACTAATTTTGTTTAGCAAACGTCCTACTTTGGCCCAATTTCACTGTACTATAAGGATATATTTGAAACTATGAATAATGCCTTTTAGGAATGAGTTATCCTTAAATTTAGTTATTTAAACAATTCTTGAAGAAAAAAAATTGTAAGATACTTAAGTCGAGATATATTTTTACCAGCTTGAAATTGTATCAAATCTTATCCTTCTTGGAATGAATACTTTCTCTTATCCTGATTAAATCTTGAGTTTCTCGTTACCCTTCATCGCTATAATGACGGAATTAACTCCTTTTATAATTAGATGAGCGAATTCGTCGTCCGGGAAAGCTTACCTGAATGGATAATGACGGTTCATTTATATCAAAGCAAACGTATAAAAATATAATATAACAATTTTAAAATATGACCCAATTTTCTCATTTGTGGTCAGAAAATAAAACATAAAATTCTATTAATAGATAAAAAAAATTCCTGTGAATGAAAATTTTATAATAATGTTATTAATAATTAAACACTGAAGATATTCCATAATTATTATGAAATATCTTCAGTGTTGCAGTCAAGGCCTGGCGGGGCCTGGCGCGGCACAGTGGGGAAAAAATGACTTTTTTGGTTCAAAATAACGTGAAGGTCACAAATATTGACCGATATGGACAAAAAAAATTGAAAAAAAAACTGATAAGGTTTGTAAGAGAGTTGTCCAGCCGGATTTTTCAAAAAGGCTTTCAATTCTTCTGAGAATCAACAAATATGACGAAAAAAATGGCCATTTTTGTCTATTTGATGTTCCTGGTGCTCGTCAATAACAGAAAAATGGTTGAAATCACCTAAGTTTCATGGAGTAACATTATTTGAAGATGTTCGAATATTATATAATGAACCAAACATTTTTTCATCAACAAATTATTTGTTAAAAGAATGTTTTCTACGATTTTCCATAATTTTTACGTTTTTTCAAGTTAGATTGCAAGAAATTTGAATGCAATAATCAAATTAAATGCGCATTATTCATTCATTTTTCGATAGAAAAATTCTTTTTTTTCGTTGTCAGTTTTGTTAGTTAGGAACTTTAGGATAATTTCAGCAAAATTCATAATTTGTTGATTAGTCTTATTAGTTTTTTAAATAAATTTAATTAAAAGATGCAATAATCAGTCATTTGTCGACCGAAAAATTAGATTTTTCCTTTTAAACTTTTTAAATTAGAAATTTCATGATAATTCCTGGAAAATTCATAATTTTTTGATGAATTTTATAATTTTTTTTTTTAGAAAATTTGATGACCAAATGCATTATTGGCGCATCTGTCAAGGAAAATGATTTTTTTTCGATGCCAAACTTTTCAATTGGGATTTTCATAATAAATTCATAAACATTCATGATTAGTTGATAAATTTTAAGATTTTTGAAAACAAATTTGACAAAAAAATGCATTCTTGAGTGAATAAATATGAATACAAAAAAAATTTCAATTTTATGAATTTTTCAAACAAATGTAATGAACAAATGCATGATTTGGCCATCTGTTGACGAAAAAATTCTTTTTTTTTGGTGTCAGTGTTTTGAATTGGGAACTCCATGATAAATTCAGAAAAATGTTGATATTGAAAAAGTCGAGTATTTACATAGAGAAATGACCAAATAATGCATGTGTTTATTGAATTTGTCTGATAAAATAATAAAATTTATTAACTTATTATGAATGTTGCTGCAATTATCAATAAGTTCCCAATTAAGGAGACTGAAGTCGAAAAAAAATTCATGCACAGGTGCCTGAATAATGCATTTGTTTGTTAAATTCGTTGAAAAAAAAAAATTATGAGCTCATCATGAATATTGCTGAATTTATTATGAAGATCGCAATTAAAAAGTCTAACATCGAAAAAAAAAGAATTTTCCGTCGACAGATGCACCAATAATGCAGTCGTTTATTAAATTTGTTTAAAAAATTATAAAATTGATCAGAAAATTATGAATTTTGCTGCAATTATCATAGAGTTTCTAATTAAAAAAGTTGACAGCGCAAAAAAATTAATTTTTCTGTCGACAAATGCTTGATTAATGCATTTGCGTTTGTCAAAGTTGTATAGAAAAATCATCAAATTTATCAACTAATTATGAATGTTGTGAAAAGTGTCATCAAGTTTCCAACTGGACGGACTGGTATTGAGAAAAAAATTATTTCTGCCGACAAATGTCCGAATAATGCATTTGTTTATTAAATTTGTATGAAAAAATTATGAGATTAACCAAGAAATTATGAATTTTGCTAAACTTATACAGTTCCTAATTTAAAAAATTGAGATGAAAAAAAAACAAATTTTTCTGTCAAAGAATGCCTGATTAATGCGTTTGTTTATCAAATTTGTTTAAAATATTGACAATTATTATTTTAGGAGAAATTTATTTTATTATAATTTTGTTTTTATTTAAATGTCTTGCAATATTACTTGAAAAAACTTAAAATTATCGGAAATCGTAGAAAACATTCTTTCAACAAATAATTTGTTTACACAAATTAGAAAAACTAAATATTCTAGATTATGAATCTATCAAAAAAGCCGAATTTCCAAATTATCTAACAAACGGGATAAGGATTTAACTAAACACAGGTTACTTTAATTTATAGATTTAAAAAATTTAACAAAAAATTAACTTTCAACGAAGTTACTGAATTTTCAACCAAAAAGATAATTTTTTTACCGAGAAGATTAATGATATAATAAAAAAGACGAATTTTGAATAAAATGCTATTATTTACTTTTATTTTAGAGCCAAAAAGACGAATTATCTACAGAAAAAATCAATTTTAAACCGTACAATATGATTTTTGAACCAAAAAGTTTTTAACCATAAGAAAAGCGTCAGACACCATCAGATTCATGAATTTATTATTAAAATTTTTCTTAGTGAAAAATCGATACGTAACCGAAAAATAAAAAAAAAATCTGACGTGCAATTTATTTTTCTCCTCAGGACAGACTTTACATTCGAGTCACTCGACAACGGCAATGCACTAAAATAATTATCTGACTACATTAATTAAACAAGCGGATTTATGAGAGATTTTATTACATAAAAAAACAATGCTGCATCAAAGTTTTTCAATTTATTAATTATAATCACCATTCATTTGTGATTAAAAAATTGTTAAATCCACTCTCCGCTTTAATCTCGGCAGAAACATTCCAGTATTTTTCTCTGCCGGCATTAATTAAAATTTTAATGAAATTATTTCTGCCCAGGTATGAAATATCGGATTATGGAATAATTTTGAGCTAAGCATTTTATCAGATGAAATTTTTAAGCTCTATAGACCAGATTTCATTTAATTTCATATCACGTTATTTACATCGTACACAGGAAATTCCGGTTGATCAATTTGATACCGTAATTTGACCAAAATGATATGGAACGCTTTTATACGGATTTCGGATTTTTTTATCTGATCGTCGAATTCTCCATCAGAATAATCCGATTGTGAAGTCTACATAATACATATTTAAATTTCGAAATTGAAATTTTTTTTTACGAAATGTCATTAGGAATCGAAGAATACCGGAACTACGTTAACCTAAAGAAAAACTTTTCAAAGGTAAAAGAATCCGGACCTATGGAAATTTATAGCCCAATATATAAAATTTTAAATTTTTCATCCAATCAGAAATAAAAAATTGTCTCAAACATTCCTTATCGGTCCTAGGTAGTTGAAAATCATTTTGGTTGAAAATTAGACTGTTTTCTAAAAACTTCGCCTTTTTGGTTCGATAGTTTGACAAATTTGTTGAAATTTGTTTCCTCTTTGACTGAAGAATCTTTTTGGATTGAAAATTAAATTTTTTGTTGAAAATTCAAAAGTTTCGTTCAAAAGTCATCCTATTTGGTTGAAATATATATATACCACCATATATATATATATATATATATATATATATACCACCCATCTCACGGATGTGAGACGTGGCCATAGGTGTATTTTACCGCGGTTCTACTGGGGGCCATTGACATTTTTTCCAGATGGCAGTTGCTCTTAGTGGTACCCTGCGGTGGTTGTTTAACTTTTTTTTTAATTATATATATATATATATATATATTTTTAAATTCAACTATTTGGATGAAAATTATTTTTTCGTTAAAATTTCAACTGTTTTATAGAAGAAAGCATTTCCGGCTCGAAAATTCAATAATTTGGTTGATTTTTTTTCCTCGACTGAAAAATCACACTGCGACTGTTTGGTCAAAAATTAATCTATTTGGATAAAATGAATTGGAAATTTATCTTTTCTAGTTAAAAATGCAGAATTTACGTTCGAAACACATCTTATTTTCTTTAAAATTATTTTTTTGTTGTTGTTGAAAAATCAACTATTTCATTAACGAATTGTCTTTTACGGTTGAATTAAACTGTTCTTGATTTAAAATTAAAATATTTTTTTCGCACACAATCTCTACGATTACATTTTTTTAAAGAATTAATTTTTGTTTGTTGAAAATTCAACTGTTTGGTTGATCTCCTTTGCTGAATTAATTTTTTTCGTTGGAGCTTCATTATATTAGTTGAAAATTCATATCTTTGGTTAAAAATTGAACTATTTTGTTTAATAGTCGCTCTTTTGATAGAAGAAATATTTTATTGACTGAAAATTTAACTATTCCATTTTAAGATTTATCATTTCAGTTGAAAATTCATTTCTTTTGGTAGAAATTTCATCTCTTCGGTTAAAAATTTATCTATTTTTGATCAATACTTTAAATCTGATTTAAAAGTATATTTTTTTAATTTTATCTTTTTTTGTTAAAAATTTAATTATTTGGTTAAAAATTGATCTATTTGGTTGAAAGGTTCAACCGCTTCATTCAAAAATAGTCATTTTGTTGAAAATTCATCTGTTCATTTGAAAATGCATTTTTTTAGTTGAAAATGCATCTTTGGTAAAAAATTCGTTTCCTTGGTTGGAAAATAATTTTTTTAATTAATAGTTTAACAATTTCATTTGAAGATTCATCATTTTAGTTGGAAATTGATATCTTTGGTTAAAATTTAACTATTCTGTCGAAAATTCACATTTTCAAGTTGAAAATTCAACTGTTTTACAGGAAATTTATTTCTGACCCGATAGTTCGACAATTAGCATGAAATTATTTTTCTTTCTTGACAAAAAAATGTTTATTTGTTGAAAATTTATCTGGTTAGTTGGAAAATTCATTACAGTAGTTGTCAATTTATATCTCTGGTAGAAAATTGCACTATTTTGTTAAAAATTCTTTTTTCTTTAATAATTATTTTTACAGAAAGTTGAACTTTTCCATTTTTATTGAAAATTGATCTTTTTTAGTTGAAAATTCAACTATTTGTTTGAAAATTCATTTATCTTGTTGAAAGTTCGCCTTTTTGGTAGAAAATTAATCTTCTTGGTTGAAAGTTTGTCTTTTTGGTTAAAAATGTAACTATTTGGTTGAAAGTTGAATGATTTTATTAAAAATTTACTCGTATTTTTTGGTTGAACTTTAATATTTTTTGTTTGAAAGTTCGACTATTTAGTTGAAAATTCATCTTTGTAGGTTGACAGTTCAACAATTTGGTTACAAATTAAAAAATTAGGTTGAAAGTGTGATTATTTTGTTGAAAATTCAAATATTTTATTAAAAACTCACCTTTTATGGTCTGAAATTCATCGGTTTTGTTCAAAATTTATTTTTATATGTTGAACATTCAATAAATTTGGTAAAAATCTAACTATTTGTTAGAAACCTTTATTATTCCGTTAAAAATTTAACTGTTTTCTTAATAAGTCGTCTTTTCTTGTAGACAAAACTGTTTTGTATTAGTAAGAAAATTTTACCTGAATTGTTGAATCTTCAAGCCAAAAGAAGAATTTTCTCTACAAAAATTGAATTGAAAAAAGGAGATTTTCCAACTAAAGAAGAGCAATAGATTTGAAAAAAATGGAAAAGTTACATTTTCAGTTAAAGAATTAATTTTAAACTAAAAAAAGGCTTTTCCACTAAACAGTTAAATTTTCAACCGAAGACATAAGCCTTCAATCAAAAAATAAAATTTTAACAACGTAGTTTAACTTTTACCCAAGTAGTTGAATTTTTAATTTAAAAAGATTAATTTTCAACAAAATAGTTAATCTTTCAACCAATGATATGGATTTTTAACTAAAAATATATCTCTCAAAGAAAATGATTTCTTAACAAAGTGATTCGATCAAAGCTTTTAAATAAAATAATTGAATACTCAAGCAAATAAGAATAATTTTCAACCAAAAAGTTGAATTTTCATAAAAAAAGAAATTTCTACCAAAGCGGATGAATTTATGAATCAACAAGATAAATTTAAAAAAAATAGTTGAATTTTCTGTTAAAGAAGATTTTAGTTGACTTTTCACAATCAATATATGAATTTTCAACCAGGAAATAAGTTTTTACGAAAAAAATTTAATTTCCAATGCAAAAAGACGAATTTTTACCCAAAAAGGACTTTTTAACAAAATTGTGGAATTCTCTAACCAATAGTTGCGTTTTTATCCAAAAAATATGAAATTTTTCTCAAAACAGATGAGTTTTTATTTAAAAAGAAAAAAAAAATCAAAAAAATAGTTGAATTTTCATCCAGAAAATATTCCAGTTGACTTTTTAAGGTCAAATTATGAATTTTTTAAGAAAAAATAAGTTTCTATGAACGAATCCCCGAAAGGGATGCATTTTTAATGATATAGTTGAATTGTCTACCAAATGGTTGAATTTTTATCCAAGAAAAATGAAATTTGTACTAAAACAATTGCATTTTCAATAAAAAAAGGGAACATTTTTTTTTAAGTTGAACTTTCATCCAAAGAAGCTTTCAGCTCATTTTTTAACACCAAAATATAAATTTTAAACAAAAAGTAAATTTTCTACGAAATACTTAAATTTCCAACAAAACAGTAGAATTTTCAACCAAAAGTATGAAGTATTTAAAAAAATAGTTGAATTTTCATCCGGAAAAGATTTCAGTTCTCTTTTCAACACTAAAATATTAAATTAACCCAACAAGTAAATTTTCTACAAAATAGTTGAATTTTCAACAAAACAGCAGAATTTTCAACCAAAGAGTATGAATTTTCAACAAAATTGTTGAATTTCAAACAAAACAGTTGCATTTTTATTTAAGAAAGATGGAATATTTCGATTAAAACAGATGAAATAAAATTTTTTTAGAAAAATAGTCAAATTTTCATCCAAAGAAGATTCTATTTTACTATCCAACATCAAAATAATAATTGTAAACTATAAGTTAATTTTCTGTAAGAAGTCGAATTTTTAACCAAAAAGTATGACTTTTTAACAAGATTGTTAAATGTTCAACCAAATAGTTGCATTTTTGTCCAAGAAAAATGAAAATTCTACTAAAACACGTGAATTTTTGAATCAAAAAGACAAATTTTCAAAAAAAGAGTTGAATTTTCATCCAAAAGGATTTCAATAGACTCCTCTACAGGAAAATACAAATTCTAAACAAAAACTAAATTTCCTAGGAAATAGTTGAATTTTCAACAAAACAGTTGCATTTTTTTCCAAGGAAGATGCGATACTTCTACTAATAAATAAGAACTTTTAAATTATAAAAAAAATCTCCATAAAAAATCTGTTTCATCCAAAAAATATTTCAGTTGACTTATCAACAATGACATATGAATTTTAAACAAAAGGTCGATATTATACGAAAAGAGTGTATATAGAGAAAAAGGTTCTCTAAGGATAACCTAGAGACGTTGTTGTTGGTGGTTTGGAACCAACCTCAAACTGTAGATCCCTCTTCTACCACCAAGTAAGTGTGTGATAAATTTAAAAAAGTGAAAATAGAAATCCAAAATAGGATTTTAGCGCTATCACGGATTAATTTCCGAATAAAAAAAGTAACAGTATCTCTGTTCCTACAACAATGTTTGAGCCGATGCTTCAATTAAAATCTCAGAACTTTGCCACCTGAAACTTTTCGATTGTCCAATGTTCAACGGAATTGAGGCTGGAAAACTGGCTGCTCGGGGAATACAAATATGATCCATGGGGGAATTTCTAAATTGTTCGTGTAAAACGGATTGAGTTTGACGCTCACGGTTGCGAAAGGGATTCTATATGTAGATTTGAGTTCTATAACGAGGGTGAAATGCTAAATCCATATTTCCCTGCAAACGAAATGCGGGTGAAGCTATCAAGACGATTAGAATAATGCATTGTTCCCTAATTCGAAAATCTAGGAAACTTCCATTAGGTCTGATTTGAATATTAGAATATTGATCCTGAAGGCAGACTCAAGATAGCTATAAGCAATGATAATTTGTTTAAACAATTATGCTTCTTGAATTGCATCCATTATTACCTCACACTGATTGAAAATTGCATAAAAAGTGGGAAATTATAGCAAAAACTGCAACTGCCAAGCATTATTCTAAGAGAATATTGTGATAAATAATATTACATAGTGTAAAAAATTATTTATCTTAAATTTAATTCATTATTGGTTCACATTAACTGAAAAGTTGATAATAAGTTGCAAAATATGGAAAAAACGCGCCCCATACTAGGAGAAAATTGCTTAAAACTATAGTACGTTGTTTAAATAATTTATATGAACACCTAATTATCAATTGAAATTCCTGCTGTAAACCATTTGCATTAAAAAAAAAGCAAAAAATGATTAGCGCCAAAAAATCACAAATTTAGATTTTTTCACTCATAAGGTTTTATTAAGACCCTTCAAAACAGACTTATGGGGATGATATTTAAAAATAAGTCTTCATTTGTATTTTGTGGCTAATTCTGAAGACAAATGTCAAATTTCAACTTGATTCACCCAATATCAACAATTCTGAATAATATTGACAAAAATGTATTATTTCTTATGGGAAATCCGTGTTAAACTTCATGATTTGACATGGAATTGCTCATTCCAAAAATTGCCCAGGAATTGCAAATAGTGTCACCTAACTCAGGTAATGAATATATATTAGTTTAATGACAATTTATTTGAATTTAAATTTCCATTTTTGTAAATTAGTTTCAAATTGCTATGTAATTAAACGGGAAGCTGTTACAAACATTTGCCGACAGCCAAACAGAACTTTTCCAGAAAATGGCACACCTGAAAATTTGAAAAACATCCGCTTTCTCGTTAAATAAAAAATGGTTTGAATAATTTTCAAAAAATCGCCTGTTACGAATCTCTTTGGAATGTAATAAGCTTTTATTTTCAAATAAACGTGAACATCTGATGAAAATTGTAAATTAAAAAATGATGATACTACTGATGGTTTTAATGGGTCATTCCAGTATGCGACGTTTTTATGAATAGCGATTAAACTATTGTTGAATTCTATAAATGTTCGCCAATTTTTCCAGGGCTTCTTTAACTGCATTATCATATTCAAAATCAAGATTATATACTTTACCTTTCTCATTCCACGCATTATAAATCATGCCTATGGATTATATAGAATGCCTAGGGATTATATAGAATGCCTAGGAAATGTATATGATAGGTATTCAATTACATAATTTGCCTGAAATGGCCAGGCATCATATATAATGCCTATAGGGATTATATATAACGTCTGAATTACATACTTTGCCTGTATATTTTTGTTTTTAATAGAATCAAATTGTATAAACGTTTAGTTGAATGAATCTTCAAAATGGATTGAAAAGCGAATTTTAGGAATGTATATAATTGCGTTAGAAATGAATCATTTTTAAAAACACAATTTTGTATCGTGATTTGTTACCTCGTTTGTTACATTCGACGGTTTAACCATTCGAGTGGTTAAACTGTGAGGAATTTTAATTAAGTTAAAAGTTCTCATGAAATTCAATTCTTTTGATATAAAATAACTTTTTATTATAGTTAAACTTTAGATATTGAACAAAAATTTTAGTTTCGATTTGAGCTGAGTTGAGTTTCTTCATTTTCAAACGAATTCAAAGAATCCAAAAGAGTCTCAAGAATTCAACATGATTGAAAATATGTCATTCCCCCCACAGCAATAGGATATACCGGGATATTCCATTGAATCCCACTTTTTCCGAGGTTGTCCGCAAGTTATCCGAAAGACATTCGAAATTTCTTCAATTTTGAAGATTTAGGCTTGAAAACTTTCATCCTGATTTTCGAAAACATGAAAATCATCCAAATTTAAGAATTTTCAATAATACATCTTTAAATTCAAGAAATTTCACTCGTAACTCTTCAAAATTTAAGAGCTTTTAATTTTGAAAATTTACAATTCAAATTATGGAAACTCAATTTCTTATCTATAAATATTGAACATTGAAGAGTTATCAATTCTAAATCTTCAACATTGAACTATTCCACAAAAAATGTTCCTAATTACGTACCTTCGAAATATAATTCTTGAAAATTCAATAATTTGTAATTCTATATTTTCTAAATTCAAAAATTTTCAATTTTGACCCTTCGAAATTGAAGAAATATAATTCTAAGCGTATGAAAATAAATTTAAAATCGAAGAGTTTTCAATTATAACAATTTACAACAAAAATTCTGTTATTTTCATGATTTACATTCAAAATTTCATCAATTGGGAAGATTTAGAATTGAAAAATTATAACTTGTGATTTTTAAAATCATCACAGTTTAAGAATGTTCATTCTGACATGTTTGAAATTGAAGGATTTTTAATTGTAACTCTTCAAAATTGTGGAACTTTGGATTGTAAATTGTTTAAATTGAAGCGGTTTTAATTTGAACATTTTGCAATTAAAAATTATATAATTTTTCAAGTTTACAATTAAAACTTCTGTAATTTTGATGATTTACATTTGAAATTTTATTGATTCGAAAGATTTATAATTAAGAAATTGACACTTGAGTTCCAAATTATTAAAATCATCCAAATTCAAAAATTTTTAATTATACAGTTTTAAAACTCAAGAGTTCTCAATTATAATTCTTCCGATTCGCAGAACTTAAAATTGTAAATTTTCAAAATTTGAGTTTTCAGTTTTTTAAATTTGCAATTGGAATTGCTGCAATTCTCACGATTTACATGTGAAATTACATCAATTTGAAAGATGTAGAATTCAAAATTCTTGAATTTTTTTCATTGAAATCTTCATAATCATCATAATGCAAAAACTTTCATTTAAATATCATTAAAATTGACGAATTTAAAATTTGAAGTGTCTTGAATTTGAATGAATTCGAATTGAGAACTGGACTTCTAATTTCTAAAATCATCAAAATCATCAAAATTTAAGAATTTTTAATTATAAACATTGTAATAAACAAATTGTCGAACTTTGAATTATGAATCTTTAAAATTGACAATTTTGTTATTTTGGAAAAATTGCTTTTGAAAATGATGCAAGTTATATTTTCATTTATATATTTATAAAATCAATTGATTATAATTCTTCAAAATCTAGTAACTTTGAACTATAAACCGTTGAAATTTAAGATTTTTTAATTTGGAAAATTTATAATTAAGAAAGATGTAAGTTTTACTTTCTATTTACATATCTTTGTAGTTGAAAAGTTTTTAACTCTAAATCTTCAAAATGTAAGAATTCTCAGAATCATAAATTTTTAAAATTGAACTTAAAAAAAATTTTCAAAATTACATACCTTCGAAACATTAATCTTAAAAATTGAATAATTTGTAATTCTATATTTTCAAAATTCTAGAGTTTTCAACTGTAACCCTTCAAAATAGCAGAACTTCAAATTGTAAATTTTTTGAATTGAAGAATTTTCAATTTTGACCATTAAAAATTAAAAATTCTGTAATTTTGTCGATTGACATTTTTTGATTTTTTGATCAATTTTGAAGATTTGGAAATAAAACTCTTGACTGTTCGTCATGAAAATCATCAAAATAATCACTCCTTGGGAATTTTTAATTATATATCTCTGAAATGAAGAACTTCAAACTGAAAATCGCTAAAATTAAAGAATTTTCAATTATTATTATTATAATATTCAAGTTTATGTGAAATTTTATTAACAAATTTTTCAGTATTTTCATCAAATCCTTGATTAATTATCCTTAAATGATTTTTCACTCCCAGTCCAAAAGTATGAATAGTTTCATCCCTAGCTTAATTTGGAAACTCATTAACATCATACATTTTTTTACTGTTCAACCAATTTGTTTATGAAAGTCAATTAAAAACACTGTTTTAACACATGAGAAGCAGAATATAATGAATTTTCGTGGAGCCAATCTCAAAAGTGTTGTTTTCCAAATCTAACTTCAGAAATTTTAAACATTACCAAAACACTAAATTGTATTTGCTTGAGTGTCGAAAAAAAATTTTAAACTGAATTCAGCCAATTTTGAAAATAATTATTCTTTATTTGAAAAATTTCCAATGCTAATTTTCAAACCAAAGAAAAAGGATTTTACAAAAAAGGAATTGAATTTTTAACCAAGAAAGATTTTGCAGTCAATAAACAGAAAAAATCTCAGCCAAATGTTAAATGTTCAATCCAAAAACGCGAATTTTTGGCAAAACAGTTTAGTTTTCAACACAAAGATATGAAATTTGAACAAAAAAGTTTAATTTTCAAAACAAGAATATGTATTTTCATCGGCAAAAGATCAATTATTAAGCGAAAATTGTATAGTTACATTTGCAGTTGAAAAACTTCATTTTTAGCTAAATAAAAGCGTATTTTCAACAGAACGGTAAAAATTTCAACCAAAGGAATGCATTTTTTACTTAACAGTTGAATTTTCAACCTAAAAGAATTTTTTTTTACCCAGAAATATTAATTTATAACAAAATAAATAAATTATAACAAAGCTATTTAAAATTAAGGAATTTCCAACCAAAGAAATGAATTTTCAAGCAAACCTGGAATAGTTGAATTTTCGGTCAAAAATAATTAATTTTCAAGAAAAAAAAAGTGTTTTTCATTAAAAACTGAAAAAATGTTTAGTGAATTATTGATTTGAAAAGAATTCAAGCAAGTTTAAGACATATTTAGAAATGTTGAAAAGATTCTAAAATAAATTAAAACTTGAAAAAATTTCAAAACATTTCAAACAAACCGTGCATTTTTCAAGATTCTGAACACAACATTTCAAAGGTTTCTAAGCACTTTGAAGGTTTCAAAAGAATAACAAAATTTTATTAAAATTCCTATGTAAACTAAAGACGAATTTTAAAAAATATGAATAAAATTTTTCGAAATAGAATCTGGAAGGGTTTGAAACAATTTTTTTGATTTCGCCGGATTTTCAAAAAATTGTAGGAAAAATTCAAGTTTCAAGATAATAAATAAAAAAATTTGCATTAGATTCCTTAAAAATTTCCCATGATTTTTTAAAACAAATTTTTCAGCGAATATTAGAAACGATTTTAGAACCATTTTCGATGCATAAATTAATTTTTCTAGCTTAAAATTGCCTAAAATTATATAATTTAAAAAATTTATACATTTTTATATTGATTCTTCAATGTTAAATTATTATTATTTCTTCTTTGGTTTGAAAATTAGTCTGGTTTGGTTGAGGCTTAAGTTAATAAAAACAAAACAGAAGTGCCAATGGTAAAACGTCTGTAGACAGTAATATCTAACATATTATTTTTGAAAAAAAGAATAATTATTTTCAAATTTCGCCGAGTTCAGTATTAACTTCTTTCGAGACTTAGGCAAATGCAATTTTCCGTTTTGGTCTCTGTTCAAAATTTCTAAAGGTAGATTTAAAAAACGAAAATTTTTAGATTGTCTCCATATTCTGCTTCATTCATTTGGACTGGGAGTGTAAAATTATTTATGAATAATTTCGAGAAATGCAATTGTTTGAGAAATAAACTAAATTTATGATGTTATTTACTAAGTTTTTAAATGTGGCCAAATTTCAGCTTCTGGAATTTCCCAAGTTAGGTAAAATATTGTACCAATAAATGAAAGCTGCTGCAGTGGAGTTGAGGGGGATATTCTGAAAAACTTGCAATAAAATTTTTCATAATTGGATGGCGAAATTTCTGGGAATGCAGCGGGTGGGGTAGAACTTCCCATTTGAGCGTTTCCAGGTAGGGTTTAACGGGTTTGGCAACGTGAGGTCGAGCGTTGTCAAGCTGTAGAATCACTTTTTCGTGCCTCTGCTCATATTGTGGTCATTTTTCGCGCAGTTGTCGGCTCAATCGCATCAATTGGGTTGCTGTAATGAATCCATTTTTCATCACCCGTCACGATGCGATGAAGAAAACACTTCATTTTTTGCCGCTGAAGCAGTGGTTCACAGGCGCAAAAATGCCCCATTTGTCCACTTGTCGAATTCGGCGGGCCACTAAATATCGTTTTTCACTGTGGGGAGTAATCTTCTGGGAAGGCTTCTTGGGGGGGGGGGGGGGGGGTAATGAAAAGCCTTGTCCTGAGAAGCTTTTCCTGACGCAGGCTTGTTACAGGCTCTTTTTTACACTAAAAGAATCATTTGACTGGAAGGTTAGATTAAGCTTCTCGCAAACGAATAATGTTTGCTGTAAGAAGATTATTTTTAGGGCAAATGAAAATCCGCTCAACCTTAACTTTAATAGAAAATTGCATTTGTTTCAAGAGTCATCCTTTTGATACAAGAGGAAATTTCTCCGAGTGATTGTTTCTGATTGCGAATTAAAACATTAAATGCAATAAAGCAATTTTAAGTGACGAAGTGGAACTTTTAAGTACTGCGCTTGTTTCTGACAAGTCTCCAAAGTTCTATCATTCCTTCTGGCAGTCTCTGCTTCTTGCATTATTCCATTTTCATCCCATCATCAGGAACATTGCTAAACAACTCAAGAATTAATTCCTTCCGACCCATTATTGAAACGTCGATCAGCGCGACTTAGCGTCTCGTATAAAATGGAAAATTTACTGAAGATTAAAATCTATAGACTACCGTGGATAAAACTAGAATACATTAGAGTAAGAGAATACGATGGAACGCAATTTATAAACTTTTTTCCCAACAGTGAAAGTTTCTAGTTACATAATTAAGAAACTTGAGAAACTATTAGTAGATGATCATATTGACCCTCAATATATAATTTGTTTAAGAATGTTGATCTAAGTTGTTGGCTTTATGGTGCAATAAAATTAAAAAGAATTAAATTACTCCAGGAAAAATCAGAATTCTGAATAAACTGTGAAGACTGTTTGGATCTTTTGAAGATTGCAGATACTCTTCCGATATTTAACAAAATAATATTTTTTCAAAACATTTCAAATTTAAAATAGTTGATATATGCTGCGGATTATGCATCCAATCCATTTTGAGTTTATATTTGGTTCCTTCAAACTAAACGAACTTCCTTAGAAGTAACGTTAATAATGTCAAAGTCAAGTCTCAGTTTTATAACTTTAATGGCCAGCCAGAGGCAAAGGAGAAACTTTAAATCCAATTTTCCACTGATGCTGTATCTCCTCTGAACTCTTTATGGAAATGAGTAAGAGGGAAATTTCTTCATCAGCAGGACTCACTTTCAAGTCATTTTTCAGTAGTAGTTTTTTCAGACATAATTCCCATGAATACTTGTGGAAATTTTTTAAATAATATATACAGAAAATTCGAAATTTTTTTTGCTGATAATAGCGAAATTTCATGCCAAAAGTATCCAAACGCGCCTGAGTCACGCGACTGTTGGTTCTTGCGCTTCCAATATCCAGGTATTAAAAACTCTAAATATAAAAATATTGGGATATTGAAATTTACTATCTGGGCATTAAATTTAAATATTAAGAAATTACATCTAAATATCTAGATCATTGTCCCATAGTTAAAAATCCAGATATTGAGTCTTAATATCTATTTTTTTACGATGAAAACAAAAACTACGCGTCCTGTCAAAAAAATTACTGATGACAAATATGTAGCTCTTTTTTGGATAATCAACTTTTGTCAATTCATTTTTTTCATAGTTTGTATTGTTTGTCCAAAAATTCAATTGTTTATTTTTTAATTTTGTTTTTTTACGAATAAAACAAAAACCACGCATCCCATCAAAAAATAATTCAGAACAAATTTATAGCTCTTTTTTGAGTGAGAAACTTTTGTCTTGTTATTTTTTGTCGTAGCTTGTGTTTTTCGTCTGAAAATTTAATTTTTTGATTTACAGTGCTGCTTTTTACGAATTTATTCAAAAACTACGCGTCCTTTAAGAAAGCGATTATCAATAAATTTGTAGATCTTTCTTGAGTGCACAATTTTTCTGAGCTTATCTTTTTTTTGTATCTTGTATAGTTTGACCGCATAATGGAATTTTTCATTTTTCTTTATTTTTTTGTCCGATCGAAATTTGATTTTTCAATTTCTTGAGAATATTCAAAAAGTTGTTAAGACAATCTTATAAGGTCTTGAAAAAGCATTTTTTTTTCTTCCTGACTTTTTTTCATACCGTGCGTTGTTTGGCTTAAAATTTTCGTTTTCTTCTTTAATTCTGTACATCCTATAACTCTCGCAATTTTTTTTTATAAAAAAAAATCATTAGGATAAACTGTTCGTCTTTTTCAAATACTATGAACGCAGGGTGGCCCTTATTTTACACTTTTCAAATTTCTCTGCTCCCCCTCCCCCATAGTTGTGTTCGAATGCCCAAAAAAAAATCTCCTTCAAATTTGAGCAAAATCGGTTAATATTTACGGGTGGCCGAAAGACCATTAAGTTTCCCATTGATTTAACATGGGAAAAAGTAGGCTTTTTGTAAATCTAATATTTAAATACGATAATATCTTATAAATAATTCCGTGTTCAAGTATATTGTTCAAAATTTATCAGACAATAAGAATCAATCATAAATTTTGGGGTTGGACAATTTGCAGTCACTCTTATGGGCCACTAAAGAAAACCCCATACGTGACCAATTTGAATTTGACGTAATATTGCGGTTCATTGACGCCATTTAAGAGTTTACAAAAATCACTAATCGGTCATTTAAGAATTCCCAGTCATTTGTTAACTAATATTCAATTGTTTAAACAATTTTAAATTGTTTACACATTTAAGAGTATTCTTAAAAAGCAAAGTAGAACATAAAAATATTTCAATATTTCGAAAAATAGCAAAAATAACATATGTAAGCAAGAAAATTGTTCAAACAACCTAAATTTGTTTAAACATCTACGAGTATTCATAATAAACAAATTAGAACTTAAAAATATTGAAATATGTCGAAAATTTAGTGATATAAAATGTTTTTCCTGCTTTTTTTAGGTAAAATATATACTGAAAAAATACGTATTATTTAAGTAAATGTCAAATTATTTAAACAAATTATCTTACTGTTATCATTGATTAAATAACTCATAAAGTCTAGAAAATACGTTCATTTCCCGAGTTAACTGATAAACAAACAAATATTTACACAAATTAAAATTGTTCAAATAATTGAATATTAGTTAACGAATGACTGGGTATTCTTGAATTATCGACCAGTGATTATTTATTCTTGATAAACTTTTGAAAAGCGTCAATAAACCGCAATATTACGTAAAATTCTAATTTGTCACGTATGGGGTTTTCTTTGGCGACCTATAAGAGTGGCTTAAAAATATACAACCCCAAAATTTATAATTGATTCTCATTGAACTTTGAACAATATACTGAAACACGGAATTATTCGTAACATATTATCGCGTGTAAATATTAAATTTACAAAAAGCGGACTTTTTCCCATGTTAAATCAATGGGAAACTTCATGGTCTTTGCGCCACCCCTAAATATTAACCGATTCCGCTCCAATTTGGAGATTTTTTTGTTGGCATTTAAATAAAACTGGGAGGTGAGAGCAGAGAAATTCAAAAAAAAATCCACCAAGTATAAATAAGAACCACCCTAATGAACAGCCGTAAATTGAATGTTCAAATAACAAAAGTGGTCTCAACACTTTTTTGAATGCTCTAACTTTTTGAATTTTCATTCAAAATGGCTGACTAACGGACTTGACCTTCATTTTGGGACAATCAAAGAGTATACCAAAGGCCAATCCAGTCTTTCAATTTTTTCGAAAGTTATCGCGGGCACAGACTAAAAATCCACACAGATAGACACACGCGCGCGCGCGCACCATTTGGTTGAAAATGTATCTTTATAGGTTGAAAAATCAACTATTCGGCTAAAAACTAAATTATTTTGTTGAAAAATCCATTAATTTGTTGAAAAATAAATTATTAGGTTGAAAAAGCTACTATTTTTTTAAAGTCATCTTTTTGGTCGAAAATTCAACTGTCTTCTAAAAAATTCGTCTTTTTGACTTGAAAATTCACCTGTTTGATTGAAATGAAACAGTTTTTGGTTGAATTTGATTCTTCTTTGATTGAAAATTCAACGATTTAGTTGAAAATTCAAATATTTGGGTCGAAGTTGAACTATTTTGTCAGAAATTCGTCTCTTGTTGAAAATTCATCTCTTTTGGTAGACAATCTTGTTTGGTTTACAATTCAACTATTCGGTTGAAGATGCAGTATATTCCGACTTGAAATCTCAGGATTTTAAAGCATGGAATACTGAATTTGATATGGTATCTACATCAATTTTTCTTACAAAAATTTATTCTATTTTCGTAAAAAATCGCCCTATTTCCCCTTCTCTAATAATATTTTTCTCTTTTTCGTTTCAGGTATGTATTTCTTGACACTTGAACATGAATGAGACCCAAACTGTTGAGTGCCAGTGCAATATCGACACCGAGTGGTAAGTGCAATTTCCAGAATTAACAAATTTAAGAAACGAAACAACACCAAAAAAACTGGGGTTTCTTTTAGAACCAATTTTCGGGTCCTATGGAGTTGCAACAAAAACGAAGCCCTCTTGTTGAAAAGGAACCCAAAACCATAAATTTGTTCTAATGGAGACTCCAGTTGGACCTCCAAAGGGAACTCCAGTTGGAGTTCCGAAGGAAACTTCAGTTGGACTTTCGAAGGAAACTCCAGTTGGTTTTCCAAAGGAACTCGAAACCATAAATTTATTCCAATGGAGACTCCAGTTGGACCTCCAAAGGGAACTTCAGTTGGATTTCCGAAGGAAACTTCAATTGGGCTTCTGAAAGAAACTCCAGTTGGTTTTCCAAAGGAACCCAACACCATAAATTTGTTCCAATGGAGACTCCAGTTAGACCTCCAAAGGGAACTCCAGTTGGACTTCCGAAATAAACTTCCGTTGGACTTCCAAAGGAAACTCCATTTGGTTTTCCAAAGGAACCCAAAACCATAAATTTGTTCCAATGGAGACTCCAGTTAGACCTCCAAAGGGAACTCCAGTTGGACTTCCGAAATAAACTTCCGTTCGACTTCCGAAGGAAACTCCATTTGGTTTTCCAAAGGAACCCAAAACCATAAATTTGTTCCAATGGAGACTCCAGTTGGACCTCCAAAGGGAACTCCAGTTGGACTTCCGAAGGAAACTTCATTTGGACCTCTTCGGCATTTTATCTACATAGTTAATATCACAACTTTTACGTTAAAACACACATGTAGTAGAACTACGACGAAAATAATTTTATAAAGAGAATTAAAGTACAACATATTATTGCAATTAGAAAAGATATAATGACTTGATAAATATAATTTGCAGGTTATGTAACAAACTTGTCAAGATAAAGGCGTATTTATATGCAAGAAACTTTTGCTCTTAAGTCATCAGTCAACAAACACTGTAAATCCCTATTTTACCAACCCCACTTTGCAAGCGGTCGGTTTGTGAATGCGCCTTTATGTTGTTCTATTCAATTATTTCTGAAGGAACCCTTTTGGGGCTCCACAGGTTTCTATTGGAGTTCATGTTCTGAAAGATACCAACTTTTAATTAAGCCGCAACTTTTGTGAACGCTGATTTTTTTCTGTGTTATAACTAAGGGGTCAGACATAAACTACGTTATCAATAATCGATAATATTTTAACTAAAAAAAAAAGTTACATTTTCAGTTCAAAAAATTAACATTAAAAAAAAAGAAAACGAATATTCAGCAAGTTTAATTCAAATAAGAACACGAATTTTTAACAAAATATTTGAACACTTAATTTTCAACAAAAAAGTTAATTTTCTACTAAGCAGTTCATTTTTTAAATAAATAGTTTAATTTTTAACCGAATAGTTGAATTTTCGACGAAAATAGTTGAATCTTTAAATAAATAGTGGAATTTTAAACTGAAAAAAATCAGTTTTAAAGCGAAGATTCATAAAACAGTTGAATTTTGAAACTGGCACCAAAAAGTTGGAGTTTAAACCAAAAGAGTTAAATTTGTAACCAAATATTCAAAGTTTCAACTAAAAACGATGAATTTTCAATCAAAAGTGGAATAGTAACATATTTAGTTTGAAAAATTAATTTTCAACAAAAAAAAAAAACAAATTTCCTACCAGCTAAAATTAACCTAAAAAGTAGAATTTTTAACAAAATGAATACATTTTTCAAAAAGCAGTATTTTCTATGCGACACAATGAATTTTCAACAAAAAAGGTAATTTTCTACAAAATAGTTAATTTTCAAATAACTACTTTAATTTTTGACTAAATAGTTAAATTATTCACTGAAATAGTTGAATTTTTATCTAAGGAAGATCAGTTTTTAACCAAAAATGGAATAGTTACATTGTCATTTAAAAAAATTAATTTTTAACAAAAAAACCAATCTCTTACTCAGTAGTTAATTTTTCAGAAATATAGCTTAATTTTTGTTCTTTCAATCTGAATTTCCTTATAAAATAGTTGAATTTGGAACTGAGAAAGATAAGTTTTCATCCAAAAATGGAATAGTTACATTTGTAGTTGAAAAAATTAATTTTCAACAACAAAAAAAAAGAACTTTCTACCAGTTAAATTAAACTAAAAAAGACGAAATTAAAAGAAAGTAAAATCGACAGCAAAAATATGAATTTTTAAAAAAGATTGTTTTTGTACTAAAAAAGACAAATTCCCAACAAAATAGATGAATTTTCCACTCGACACTACCAATTTTCGAAAAAGTTAATTTTCGGCCAAGCAGTTGATTTTTGAAATAAATAGCTCAATTTTATAACAACGCGTTGAATTTTCAACCAAACAGTGGCATTTTCAACTAAATAGTTGCATTTTTTACCAAAAATTATGTTATCTGAAGAGATATGTATTTCCAAACAAGAGATACGTCTTTTCTAAAAGAACAATTACATTTTTAATAAAAAAGTTCATTTTCAACTATGCAGTTTAATTTTCTACTAAACTGAAGGATTTTCAAGCCAAAATGACGATTTTTATACAAAGCAGTTGAATTTTCAAACCGAAAATGAGACACTTGATATTTCAACACCGAAATGTTTTAATTTTAATTATAAAGTAAGAAAAAAGAGTTGATTTCAACCGAAGAAGACGAATTTTTAGCAAAATATTTAAATTCTTAACAAAATACATGAATTTTAAACTAACTAGTTCAATTTTCAAATAGAAAGGATCAATTTTCAATTAAAAATATAAATTTTCAACTAATATTGGAATGTTTGCATTTTCAGTAAAAAAATTATTAAATTTTCCGGATTCAAGATGAATTTTCAACTAAAATGATAAATCTTCAGAAAAATTTGATTCTGAACAAAGTAGTTCAACTCTTAGCCAGGTAGTTAAATTTTCAAACAAAAAAGATGAATGCTGAACAAAAAGTGTAATTAAAGATATTTTAACCAAAAAAGATTTCAATTTAAATCAAAAACAATGAAATGCATTAAAAGAATACGAATTTTCAACGAAATAGTTACATTTTTTAACCAAAGAGGTGAATCTTCAACCGATAAGATCAATTTTTCACAAAGTAGTTCAAGTTTCAACCAAGTCGTTTAATTTTCGACGAAAAAAGATGAGTTTCCAACAAAATAGGTGCATTTTCAGTAAAATAATTAGATTTCCAACCAAATAGTAAAATTTTTATCCAAAGCAAGAATTTGAACGAAAAATCGAGAAAAAGTGGAAATTTCTTGAAAACTGAAAAAAGATACTTTTAAAAAAGGGGAAAAGAGTGGATTATGGTAAAGATTGTTTTTTCTGAAATGTTCAAACTTTTTAATCTTTTTACGTAGTGAAGTAATAAATAATGCAAGTTAGCGAAAATAGTTGTTCAAACAATTTATTTAGGAAAAAGACGAATTTTCAACAAAATACATAAATTTGTAACCAAATACTTCAATTTTCAACCAGAAAGATTTATTTTCTATTGAAAAGACGAATTTTCCAAAAAATCCCATGCATTTTCAACTAAATAGTTTGTACAATGAATATGATGTTAGTCCAAATTTTATATGAATAATTTTTAGTATATATTCGTTTCGTTTAAAATATACTTAACAAAATAATTGCATTTTCATACTGTAAAGATCAATTACAACCAAAAATGTAATGTTTAAATTTTCAGTTGATAGAATTATTTTTGAATGAAAAAACGAATTTTCTACAATACACTTGCATTTTCAGTGGAAAAAAACAAGTGGATTTTACAAACCAAAAGCTAATTTAAAAAAATACCAAATTGTTGAATTTTCAAGCCAAAATTGTGAATGTTCTACAAAACAGTTGAGTTATCAAAAAAAAGTAAATTTTTAACAAATCAGTACAAAAAGTCGAATTTTGAACAAAATACATAAACTTTAAACCAGACAGTTGCATTTTCTAGTGAATTATTAAATTTTTGAGCCAAAAGATATTAAATTTTGGCAGAAAGAGATGAATTTTCAAACCAAAAAGTTCAAGAAAACTGAAAAATTCTCGAGACTGTAAAATTCTTGGATTAGAAAATCCCCGAATAATGAAATTCCCGAATAGCAAAATTCCATAATGATAAATTTCCCGGACAGTTTATGATATTACCAAAATGAAAAATTCCCAAACGATGAAATTCCCGGCAGTTGACGATATTACCGAATGGAACAATTTCCGAATAATAACATTCCCGACATAATATTGCCGAAGTCTGGAATATCCAAACTAGAAAATTTCCTAAGTATAAAATTCTTGAATTTAGACAAAATGAAACACTTTTTCATGAATATCATTTATTTATTAAAAATACAATAATCACATTTTTTTCACTTTAATGTTTACATTTTCTAAAATTACTGCTTGAATCTCAAATAACAATGATTGAAAAAATATATTTTTGGATGAAAATTTTTTGACAACTGAAAAATCCTTAAAAAATAAAATTCATGACTCTGTCAAATTCCTAAATAAAAAATTTTCGAGTATGTAATAAACTTTCCGAATTGGAAAATTCGCGAATAAACATTTCCGAACTGCTTATGATATTACATTCCCGATATAAAATTGCCGAATTATAAGATATCTGAACTGGAAAATTCCTGAATTATAAAACTCCCGAAATAATGGAAAAAATTGTTTTTCAATCAATATTACTTATTTAATAAAACTAAAATCATCAAGTATATTTATAGAAAAAAACATTTTTTCCTGATCACAATTTCTAAAATTATTATTTGAATTTAAACTAACAATTGTTTAAAAAATACATTTTTAGATGAAAATTTTTGGGCGACTGAAAAATCCTAAAAAATAAAATTCTTAACTCATGTCAAATTCTCGAATTGATAAATTCCCGAATAAAAAATTCACGAACAGTTTCTGATATTACCGAATTTTAAAATTCCCGATACAAAATTCTTGAATTATAAAACTCCCGGAATAATGAAAAAATTGTTTTTTAATCAATATTATTTATTCATTAAAAATACAATCATCAAATATTTTTATAAACAAATATTTTTTTCCTGTTCAAAGTTTCTGAAGTTATTGTTTTAATTCAAAATAACAATTAATGAAAAAATATATTTTTTGATGTAAATTTTTGGGGACTGAATGATCCTAAAATAAAATTCCCGAATAATATAATTTCCAAATAATGAAATTCCCGAGTAAAAAATTCCTGAACACTTTATGATATTACTAAAATAAAAAACTCCCCACAGTTTATAATATTACCAAATTTTAAAATTCCCGATAGAAAATTGCCGAATCATGAAATATCCGAACTCGAAAATTCTAAAATTATAAAACTGTCGGAACAATAAAAAAATTATTTTCCAATAAATATTAATAACTTCTCAAAAATACAATAAACAAATATTTTCATGAGAAAAAGTATTTTTCTTGTTCAAAGTTTCTAAAATTAGTGTTTGAATTCAAATAACAATACTTAAAGACAATTTTTATCCAGAAATATATTTGTTTCAATTATTGTTATCTTAAAGTTAAACAATAATTTTAGAAACTTTAAACATTAAGAATAATTTTTTTCTTGATGAAAATATTTGATTATTATATTTGTTTAAAATCGCGAATTTTCGAGTTCGCATATTTTATAATTTGCCAATTTTATGTCGGGAATTTTTATGTGCAGTAATATCATAAACTGTTGGGAATCATCCATTCCGGAAATATCATAAACTGTTGGGGAATTTTTCAATCCGGAATTTTTCAATTTGGGAATTTCATTATTCGGGCCTTTTATAATTCGGGAATTTTATTGCATATTAACAAATTTTATTATTTGGGAATTTCCCAATTCGGCAATTTGACAGAGTCGGAAATTTTATTTTCCGTGATTTTTAAGTCTTCCAATTTTTTTTTTCAAAAATCGTTATTTTAAATTCAAAAAATAATTTTAGAAACTTTGAACATTGAATATTTTCTATAATAGAAATATTTGATTATTGTATCCTTACTAAGCAAATAAATAATATTCATTTGAAAAAAAATCAATTGCTTAAATTCGGGAATTTTCTAATTCAGATATCTTATAATTCGGCCACTTTCTGTCAAGAATTTTTAAATAAGGTAATATTATTAACTGTGCCGAATAGCATGTAATCTTTAACAGCTGAAAATTTTACATGCGACAAAGTTTAGCTTCAGTTTTTTCTGTGTTCGATATACTAATATGTACTAATTGCTTCTCTCCAGTATCCATAGGTTCTCTAATTTCTTTTGAATTGGATATGTCTAGCACATTTTACATTCAGGTAACTCGCATCACGACCAAAAGCTGCTATCGTCGAGGAATGCATGGTCTGAAATTTTTCAGCTAGCAGATGGTTGTAACGTGAATAGAATTTTATATCGCAGTCAAGCAGCCAAGCCAATTTCTTTTCACGCAAAATAAAGTTTACCGGCTGTCATAAATACACAATTCACAGAAAATCATTGGTATGAAATTGGTTGCATTTTATTAAAAAAAAAATAATTTTCAATTGTTATATTGTCTCAAAACCCCAATTTGATGTGCTTTTGAGGATCGGCATTTTACAGTGTTAACCAGTCAGAATCAATAATAACAATCTACGAGCGTTTACAGCTAATACATTCTGTTTACCGAGTTTAATTCGTAACGATGATTTCGTTTTTTATATGTGTAAGTTTCAGGACTATTTAATGTTTTCAGTTGATTTGGTTATAGAAATTAAGTAGGTTATAAGCAAATTAATTGTGTTTTTGTATTACATTCTGAATTCAAATTAAAATTTAAATTGATTGAAAATTAATTTTCTCTTCAACTTTTAATTGTCAACTGATATTTTTTCGTTGTAAATTCAACTGTTTGGTTAGAAATTTCTCTTTTTCGGTAAAAAATTAGGCTTCATAGGTAGAAAATTAAGCTTTTATGGTTAAAAAATCTACTACTTGGTTCTAAGTTAATTACTTTGTTCAAAATTAATTTTTTTTGGTAAAGGTTCATCATTTCATATACTCATCTCTGTGATTGAAATAAGAAATATTTGTTTGAAAATCGATTTTATTGTTGTTAAGTATTTATTGGCGATACCACGCTGAAAACACCAGTTCCCGTTAGATCACTGAAGTTAAGCAGTGTTGGGCGCGGTTAGTACTTGGATGGGTGACCGTTCAGGGAATACTGCGTGTTGTTGACCCGTCGTGGGTGTGGTGGACCCACACTGGTAGTATGTATCCACCTAGAAACACTACCCGAATCGGGTAGTGAGGCAATGAACTTTCGAGTTCGAAATGCTAATCAATTTTTTTTTTTTTTTTTATCAAGTATTTATCGGTTTAGTTAAAAATTGATCTGGTTGGTTGAAAATTTAATTATTTTGATGAATATATTTTGTTTTTTCGGTTGAAAGTTAATTTGTTTAACTGTTTCATTTCTGATTGCACACTGATATTTTTAGTTAAAAATTCAGTTATTCGGTTGAAAATTCTTTTTTGCTTTTTGTTTGGAAATTAATTTTCTGGGTTGGAAATTGAGCTTTTTTCGTTAAGAATTCAACTACTTGTTTGTCAGTTGGACTACTTTCTTTAAAATTCATTGTTTTCGTTGAGAATTCATCAGTTTTATTAAATATTCAACTCTTCGGATGAAATTTTAATTAGTTTGTTGAAGATTAATTTTTTTTGTCAAAGATTAATTAATTTAGTTAAAAATTTATCGCTTTGTTGCAAAATTAACTTTTTTGATGAAAATTCGTTTTTTCTATTGAAAATTCCATTTCTGGTTGTAAACTGATCTTTTTTATTTGACAATTAGACTATTTGGTAGAAAATTTTTCTTTTTTGATCGAAAATTAATCTTCTTGGATGAAAATCAAGTTTTTTTGTTTAAAACTTCTACTACTTGGTTGTAAGTTGAACTTCTTTGTTCGAAAATTATTTTTTTAGTTGTAGATTCATCATTTTAGTTAAATGTTCATCTCATTGGTTGAAAGTGTAAATTCGTTGTTAAAAATTGTCTGTTTTTTTTTGTTGAAGATTTATTATTTTATTTGAAAATTCATCGCTTGGGTTGAACATTTAACTATTTTGTTGAATTTCTTCAAATTAACAATTAATTTCAAATTCAACTATACCACTTCTGGCTGTAAACTAATATTTTTTAGTTGAGAATTTAAGCATTTGGTTGAAAATTCGTCTTTTTTTGGGGGGGGGGATGAATCTTTTTGGTTCGGAATTATGCTTTTTCGGTTGAAAATTCAACTGCTTGTTTAAAAGTTAATTAATTTTTCGAAAATTACCTTTTTTGTTGAAGATTCATCATTTTATTTAAATATTAATCTCATTAGTTGAAAAGTTTACTTTTGTTTTGAAAATTTTCATTTTTTTGCGGTTGGAAAATTATCATTTTAGTTGAAAATTCATCTCTTCGGTTGAAATTTTAACTATTTAAATAAAAATTCGTTTTCTATTGAAAATTAATTTTTTAAACTGAAAATTTAACTATTTAATTTTTGATTGTAAGTTTGTCTTTTTGAGTTGAGAATCGAAATATTTGGTTGAAAATTCATGTTTTTTGGTAATAAATTATTCTTCATGGTTCAAAATTAAGCATTTTTGGTTGATGATCCATTATTTCAGTTGAATATTCATCTGTTTGGTTGCAAATTTAAGAATTATGTTGGAAATTGGTTTTTATTTTTATTGAAAATTAATTTTCTCTACTGGATATTTCAGTATCCCATTTTTTATTTAAAAATGATCTTTCTTGTTGAAACTTCGTGTATTCTGTTGAAAATCTGCTTTTTTCATGAAAATTATTATTTTTTTCACTAAAAATACAACTCTTCTATTTTTTATTGAAAATTTAACTATATGGTATAATATTCATGTTTTTTTTTAGAATTTAACTTTTTGTGTAAAAAATTATATCTTTATAACTTAAAAGTGGACGAATTTGCAATTTAGAATATTTCAAATTTAATAATTTTGAATTTGAATTGCTGAGAAATTATACAATGTCGAAGTAATAGCCTTTCATATTAATAACTCACATCTTTTAAAATGTAAAAATTAACAATTGAAAATAAATTCAAAAATTGTCAAGAAAGAACTAATAACTGATTATTTTTTAAGTAGCTTTCCATTTCACCAAGCCCATTTATGAACTAATTTGTAAGAAAAATAAAACCATGCAAGAAATAGGCATTCAAAATTGAATTATTTTGAATTTGATAATGTTTGAAAGTGAAAATTTCAAATTCATTGTCTCTAAAATTATTTTTTAAGTGATTCAACTTTATAATTCAAACATGGAATCATATCAATCTTGCTTTTTATTTGTATATCATTGCTAGTAATAAATAATTAATTAAAATATTGAAAGAGAAAACTGATAATAATTTTCAATTACACATAAAGCGCTGCAAATTAGTGTAATTTGCAGACAAAAATAATTACCCAAGCGTGACTAATTTATTTATGGGAAAAAATTAATTGTCAATGACAAAATATCGATTCCATGGAAATTGGCACAAATGAAGTGTCGGGTGGTTGAGCGGACTTGTAATTAAATTTCATTTAATTTCCAGTAATTTGAGAGGAACGTATTTAAATTGTTAATTATTAATACTGTCGTAATAATAGTACAGAACATGAACACTGAACAGCTTGGCAGACGATCAAGCTGTTGATTAAATTTCCTTCGTGCTCTTACGATTCACACGTGAATCTGCATACTCATTATAATGTACGCGAGCAGTCAATTGAAATAATTCATTCCAGGCACAATCGCTTGAGATTCATTATGACTGAGTATTACTACTCCTAGGAATTAATTATCCACGGAAATTTTAAAAGTAATTTTTTTCTCATCAATTTTAAATAGCATATTACAATATTATATAAATACCAGAAAACAAACACGCGCGCTACGCGCGTTATTATTATTTTTACTTGGTCGAATTAAATTTTCAAATTGAAATATAAAATTATTATTAATACGCAATTTTCGTATTTTGCAGTATCTATTGGCTAAAATAATAAAAGTGGAAATCAAGAACAATATTTTCCCCAGGCAGAACAATTATACATAGTGTGAAATATTATATATAATTTTCATTTCCTTCATACATTTTTTGTATAAAAAACTGAAAATCATACATAATTTCTGCCACTATGTATAACCTATATATAATTTTTTTGCCTTGGTAACATAACATATTTTAATTATGTTTTAAAGCATAATAGACGTTTTCTGAATAAGAAGAAGGGTTTTTAACATAAATTGATGTCTGAAAATAAGAAAAATAATATTTTTATGTAATACTGCATTTTTTTAAATATTGTGTTGAGTCATACGTTAAAACAGAATTTAGTTTCATGTAGCCAAAACTATAGAGTGCGTCTGACTATAATTTGGACATATCACTTACGCGCTAAGGTATCCCACCGCTGCACTATTTTCCAGGTACAGCGGGGAGTGGGTGCTTCTTCAACCTTTTCTCATTTTTACTCAATTTTCGAATAACTATTTATTTATTAACATTAAACGGCAATTTTTTAATTGTAAGCATTGTGAACAAAATTAATCAGTCAATTCCTAATTAACCAGTTGACAACATAAAAAGTATGAAAAAATTATTTTCATTGAAACTTTCAAATAATTTTCATTTTATACAATATATTTTTCTTTGAATTTAGACTTTTCTTTTATTAAATTTAATTTATCAATAATCTTTTAACTAATTCTAGAAAATGTAATTTTTAACATAAACAGTTAATATTTAATTAATGAGTTCAGAACATAGAGAGCAATCAATAATTATTTTCATTGAAATATTAGAATAACTTTTATTTAATATTTATCTGAAAATTTCAATCATTAATAACCTTTCAACCAGTAAAAATTGAAATATATGCACATATAATTTTGAAAATTGAATTCGAAAAATCACTTCACAACATCACAAACATTTGAAAAAATTATATAATTGTAATGGAGATATTTTGAAGCAAAAATAAATTTTTATCATAAAAATAGCCAATATTAAATCACATAACCTTAATGTAAATAATCAATTAATGTGACTTATTTGAATATAATTCAAATTCAATCTTTATTTAATTCAATGTTTGGGAAAAAATTAATCAGTCGATAGTTAATAATAGTTAATTTATCAGTTCATAGCATAACAATCAATCACCAATATTATTTGCATTGAAACATCAAAATAATTTGTATCTTACATTATTCTGAAAAATTGAATTATTCGTAATCATTTGAACTAATTCCATGAAAACTTATAACATATTTAAATATAATGTTGAAGATTGAATTCAGATAATTATCTCACAACATCGTAAACATTTTAAAAATTATGAAATTGGAATAATCTTACACAAGATGTAGGTTACCTTTTTCATATGAATTCAAAATATATTTTTTCATTTGAAATTGCATTTCTATACATTTAATTTTAGTGATGACCTTTAAAACTATTCCAGAAAAAATGTAAATGTATGTACATATTAATTAATCATATCACAACATAAAAAGTAATAAACAGTTATTTTCAGTGAAACCTTCGAATAATTTTTACTTCATATTTTTCTGAAAATTTGAATTAATAATAACCTTTTAAACTAATTTCATAGAAAAGTGAAACATATGTACATATAATATTAAAAGCAGACTTTAGATACTTATTTCACAACATCACACAAAATTTACAAAAATTATACAATTGGAAAATAAAGGTATTTTAAACGTGAATAACTTTTTATTATCAAGATTATAGCTAAGATTCAATTACATAGCCTGAAAGTAAATAATCAATTTATGTACATTCTTAGTTCAGGAAAATTAAAATTTGATCTTTGATGTAAGTTAATATTGTTAAAAATATTAATCAGCTCATAATTAATTAATCTGTACACGATATAAACAGAATTCAACTATCATTTTCATTCAGGCATTCAAGTAATTTTTACTTTACATTTCTTCTAAATTTTCACTTTCATTTCTGAAAATTTGATTTATTAGTAACCTTTCATAGTAATCTGTTAAAAATTGATACATGTTTAAATATAATTTTTAAAATTAAATTCAGATAATCATTTCACAACACCACAAACATTGATAGAAATTACTTAATTGTAATAAAGGTATTTCAAATATAAATAAACTTTTATTATAAAAATTGTATCCAATATTCAATTATATAACCTTCAAGTAAATTATCAATTTATTTTACTCAATTATTATTGTCATGGAAAGATTGAAATAATTTGCACTTTACATTGTTTTTAAAGTTTTAACATTCGTTCATTAATATTTTATTTATTAATAAGCTTTTTGAATGATCCTAAAAAATTTAAGTTCTAATATAATCAATTCAGAATAATATGTATAATGATAATTTAAAAAATGTATAAGAGAATAATGTTGAAGATTATTTTAATTGAAATTTTCAAATAGTTTTCAATTTATATATTTTTTAAATTTAAAATTGTATTTCTGAAAATTTGAATTCATAATAACCTTTTATACTAATTTCAGAAAAAATTAAAACGTATGTGTATATAATTTTGAAAATAGAATTCGTATAATCATTTCACAACATCACAAACATTGACAGAAATTACGTAATTGGAATGGACGAATTTTAAATATAAACTGTTATTATACAAATTATAGCCAATATGCAATTACATAACCTTGAAGTAAATAATCAATTTATGTACTCAATTGAAACAAATTAAAATTCAATCTTTATGTGATTTATTATTATGAAAACATATAATCAGCTAATTATTAAACAATAATTTCAGGACATGAAAAGCATCAAATAATTATCTTCACTGGAGCATTCAAATAATTTTTACCTTATATTTTCTTGGAAATTTGAATTATTAATAACCTTTTGAACTAATTCCAAAAAAATTGAAACGTATGTACATATGTAACTTATCTACGTATTGTACATACGTATGCACGTATGTACAACCTTAAAAATTCAATTCAGATTCTTATTTCACAAGCTAAAAAACATTTAAAAAATGTATAAAAGTAGATTTCTTATTTTATCGATCACCGATCTTCTTTGAAATCTAATGATTTTTCACACAAAATATCGATTTCTGATTTCAAATTGTAAATCTATATAACTATTGCATATCCTGTAAAAAGAAAACCGTAGTCCAGATTAGATTATTTTTTTTATAAAATGAGATATTCCATATATGTTGTTTTGTAATTATTATAGATTTTGAAGTTCAGAAATTGAATATGGTTTTATCTTTCATGGTGTAATTTGGAAATGTTTAAATTGAAGTCTCTTACTTGTCTTACTCCGTAGACTTTCTAATTATTTTCAATTCCTGGATAATTTCCAATTGAATGCGTTCGAAAGTTAACAAATTTTAATCCGAAATTACCCAATTTGAAACCTAGACGTTGATAATTCAACACTTTTTAATTACTTAGGTTGTTAGGAAGGAAAAAACGCATTTTGATGAACAAAAAGAATAGTAAACTTTTAGCTACCGCATCCATTTCACCATTCACATTCGTCGTGAAATAAACACTCTTGCAGCCTTTTGGATGTGAGGACAAAATAGTAGTCAAAATTTAACTAATGTTATTATAAAAAGTGATATTAAACACCTAATTTTTTTAATTATTACAATTATTTTCATGCCTACCTAATTTCAAAATGAAAGTGTGAAATTCAACAATTTTCACTTCATAAACAGTTAATTTAAACAATTTATAATTTATTGATTGTAAAAGTAAGTTTTTGAACATTGAAAGGTTTTGATTGAATATTTGAAAAATATAGCCATTAAAAATTTGACAATAATTGTTTGTTGAAAACTTCCAAGTTCTCCGGATGCGTAAAAAAATTGGCATCCACAATGATACTTAAATTACGAAACTAAGAATGTTTTCCGACATATATTTGATAGAGCGCGAAACAAAAACGTTTATTAAATGATTCAAAATTAATTATGATTTTCAGGATCCTCGAATCCTCAAATTTTAAATTATTCAGTTTCGAAAGCTTCTATTCTCGAAAATATTTATTTGTGAATCTCTCGACTTTTAATCGTTTAAATCAGAAAAAAATTAATGCGCAGTGTGCTTAATGCTTTTTAAGAATTACTCAATTTTCACGTTCATACAATTTCAAATACTAAGAACTCAAATTTTTTATAACTTTCAATTCGAGAGAAATGAAAATAATTGTGGCTTGTTGATCATCTAACTTTTTAAGCTTTGAAGATTTACTTATTTCATTTTGAAGGCTGCTTCTTTGAAATTTCTACAATTATGAATATTTTTAAAAATCATTCTTTACTTTTAATTTCTCACATAATTTTTCTAACGTAAATATACAAAGGTAAAGTAGAATAAATGTTTAAATAATTCTGTTTTTTCATTTCGAGTTGACGTAACCTGTTTACAAGTTTCACAATATTACCTTCATACTGCGTCATTTATAGGCTAAGGCTTCTTACTGTTTGAAGAGAGTTGATAATTACCACACAGTTAAATTTTTCTATTTTGAAGCAGAAAGATGGCCGGGAAAGGTTTTTGCAACCCGGAAGAAACCTGCGAATTAAATAGAAATTTTTATCGTAGAATTTCAGTGGAATCGGAGAAAAAATTAGTAATAATTCATACCTAGATGTGCAATAACGTTAGTATATAAAAAAAAAATTGATTAGCATTTCGAACTCGAAAGTTCATTGCCTCACTACCCGATTCGGGTAGTGTTTCTAGGTGGATAAGTACTACCAGTGTGGGTCCACCACACCCACGACGGGTCAACAACACGCAGTATTCCCCGAATGGTCACCCATCCAAGTACTAACCGCGCCCAACACTGCTTAACTTCAGTGATCTAACGGGAACTGGTGTTTTCAGCGTGGTATCGCCGTTGACAATAATGTTAGTATATACTTGGAATAACTCAAAGAACACAATTTTTCAAGCAATTAAAGACTTCATTTTATTATTTTTATTTACATTTTTTGTAGAAATTTTCACATAAAAAACCCATATCCATACTATCTACCCCCTACCGTCTGCAGCCGGATTTTTATAAGAGGCGCTCGCATTTGCTTGGACTTTTAGCCAAGGGAGTGGAAAACTGCAGAAAACCTTTCTCGAGCGCAGCCGGTCACCGAAAATTATCAGTTGTGCCCTTCATAAGAATTCACCATCTTAATTGGACGTTTGTTTAGCAGTTGGGAAGGTCTAACATTGGTCACGTCTCCCTCGATCAACTTTATTTTCCTGAATCCATGAACCTAATTGAAAAAAATGCGAATACAAAATAATAGTAGTAAATAAAATATGAAACTTATTTTCGTATATATTTTCAAGAAATATGTACATATATATATTCTTACCATGTTTCCGGAAATGGAGATATAACCCATACTTTCGAACCAAATCACAGATTCCCAGCATGGCGGATAATCTAGAGAGCCTTTGTAAAACATAAATGGTGGTGGAGTTGGTACATTCAGAATAGTTCCTAAGGAAAGCGGGTGTATCACAGCTGTTGAATTTATGGATTGCACCTTATGTATCGTTTTCCCGAGGTCATCGAACGAAGGATCGTATTCCAAATTCTGAAATTTCAAGGATGGATCAATGATATAGGATTTCTCTTAAAGGTCAATTCAGCTTTCTTTTCTTTAATTTTTCTAGGATATGTATCGCCAACGGTGATAACACGCTGAAAACACCAGTTCTCGTAAGATCACTGAAGTTAAGCAGCATTTGACGCGGTTAGTACTTGGATGGGTGACCGTTCGGGAATACTGCGTGCTGTTGGCCCGTCGTGGGTGTGGTGGGCCCACACTGGCAGTATCCACCTAGAAACGCTACCCGAATCGAGTAGTGAGGCAATGAACTTTCGAGTTCGAAGTGCTAATCAATTTCTTTTTACGTATTTTAAATAGGATTTCAAAGAATTAAAAAAAATTCTTGGTATCAATGAAAGATCTAAGGAATTCTTAAGACCTTTGAAAAACTTCAAGAGATTTTGAAAAGATTTCAAATATTGTAGGGTATTCACAAAACAATTGCTCAGGACCTGCAAGGTTTCAGGATATTTTAAGAGATTTCAAATCATTTGATGAAGTTTCTGAGAATCTGAATGATTTTTAAAGATTTTAAAAGCCCTTGAGGTATTTTGATTCAAAAGATTTCAGATTTCTTCAAATATTTCATGAAATTTAGAATTGATTTTAAGTAAAATCAAGGGATTTTAAAGAATTTTTAATATTCAATTTTGAAATTCCATTTAAAATTATATAGGCATTTAAAATTGCAAAAAATTGTTGAGAACTTTGAAAAATATAAAGAAATTTTGAAAAATTGCAAAGCATTTGAATTATCTTAGGATGTTTTGAATAGATTTCAATAATCTTGAGTGATTCAAAAACATTTTGAAGATTGTAGGTTGTTTCAATATATGTAAATTATTTTTTCGGAACTTTCACAAGCTCCAGGGGATTTTAAATAATCGAAAATATTTTAGGGCATCCATAAAAATTTCAAGGAATTTTAAAACCTTCAATACGTCTTAAGAGATTTTATAAAAGTTTAAAGGATTTGAATGATTTCAGAATACTTGGAGAATTCCAAGGGATTTCTAATTTATTTCAATAATTTTCAGGAATTTCCACAAATTTTAACTACATAATTTAGGGTACTTAAAAAAATTTCAAGGCATTTTCAAGAGATTAACAAAATTTTGAGGGATTTCTAAGGATTATAATGATTTCACGTAATTTGGAAAATGTTTATGTGGTTTGTAAGAATTCCTCAGAATTTCGGAAAATATGAAACAGTTTTACAGGAATTATGAGGGTTTAAGATTTTTCTAAAGTTTCGAAGAGATTTTATAAGATATCTCAGGATTTCAATGCTTTTAAGGGATTTCAAGAGACCTCGAAGTATTTTAATAATTTTTTCAAGATTTCAGGAAATCAGAATTTCACAAAGTTTTATAATATTTAAATGGAATTTAAAGAATTTATTTACAAGAAGTTAGGGATTTCGTAGTGTTTTAAAGATTCGAAGAGATTTTCAATTTTTTTCATTTGATTTACAATTCACCTTGAATTCTGATAAATTTATCCGGAATTCAATGCATTTTTAATATATTTGAATTTTCAATTTACTTTGATTATTTTCAAATTCATATTCAATTTTCATGTATTTCGGCGATTTTTTTTTTTTTTTTTTTAAATTCTCTGAGTTGAATCTAGTTTCAGTGAAATCAATGAAATTTTGTGAATTTCGTTGCAATTCACTGCAGAATTTCTCATTCGGGAAAATGGGAAGTCCATACAAAATTAGAAAAATCAATCATTTCCGTGACTAATCACAGATGTTAAATACATTATTTTGCCAATTTTTGTGGGCTTTAAATTTTTCCAAATGAGAGATAAGGCAATGTGACTTTTCAAAAATGTGACTTGCCGGGGTTATCATGACTCAATCCGAATTAATTTGGAATTTAGCCCGAAATCTAATTAATTAATCATATAATATTTGAAATTCTTGGGAATTATTTGGAATTCCCTTAAATTTTTTGAAACCTATTTCGAACTCACTAAATTCAATGAATTTTTGCATATTTTCAAATTGTTATATCATCATTGGATTCCTCTCACTTTTCTTAAATTCCTTCAAATCCATTCTTTTGAATTCGTTTTGATAAAAAAAACAATAGTCACATTACCAAGAGATTCCGAGACATCAAAACAATTTAAGTTAAATGCAAAAGAATTCAGATGGATTTGAAAAAATTTTTCATGCCACTTTTCTGTTTAGAAATTAGTAATTATGAAATGTATGAATCATTCTACATTAAAGAAAACAGAAGATTATAATTCTGCTCTTTGAATATTAATGGACAGGAAAATGAAAAATTAGTCTAGGAAAAGTAGGGGACTTTTGAAAATGAAGTGGTGCGGCCAGCCTGGAGGGCGATTATGTAACTTTTTTACTTTCACTTCTACTTCCACTTTTTTGGAATTCACGTGGGTAGTCTTTTTTTCAAATTTTAATCGTCAGAATCATTGAAGCGAAACTATAAAAGCTAAAGTGGAAATGAATGTGAAAAATTACGTAATGAGCCCTGAGCCCCCTTGTTTTCTCACTTTCAGTTTTAGGAAGACAATGGTTGTGTATTATTTTATGAAAAATAATAAATAAATACTTGTGAAAAGAAAGTATTACAAGTAATTAATTTCCACTTCTTACATCGAGCCGCACTTTAAATACTGCAAGACCGTCCTTCTGTGATTGAGCTTCCTCAAATGATTCCAACTCTTCGTTATAAAAATACAAATGCATCTCCATATCATACCTATTGGATACAAATTATGCCATGAAATTTATTATTGAATGTTTTGTTAGTGTTGGCGACAATCAAAATATCAAGACAGTATTTTTGACTTACGAAATAATGTCTTTTTCCTTAGGCTCAAAATTGATGTAATCCGTCCACTTTTTATTCGTGAGGTTGAAATAAAATTATTATAATTATTATGAGCTTCAGTAATTGATTTGTTCATTACTAACTAAATTTGAATTAGTGAAACTTTCAATAATTGATTAACAAATCAAATATTTGACAGTAGAACAATTAGCGAATTTTAAGTAATTCAAATTTAGAGAGCTTAAGAAATGTTTGGAAGACTCACCCTTTTTTGGGCCCAACGGAAAATAATTTTTTCGAATACGTAATTCCCATGAAGGGGTCCACCAGTAACACTTGGAGGTTCTCCGGACCAATCAGCTTTTATTTCCACTATATTACGGAGAAGGTAGAAGAATGTATAAAATAAAATGAACCAGAAACAAACTCATGATTTAAAATAATTAACGTTTAATACCAGTGTGACCAGTATTCCTGATGATCATTTTCGTTGATAATTTATGAAAGTCTGTGAATTTCAATTTTTCCTTAATATACGGAAAATCGACAGTCATGAAATTCAAATCCATAGCTACGGGAGATTGAAGTTTCCCCTTACATTCTGGATAATGTTTGCCCCAGTTTTTAGCATCTTTGTAACTGAATGCGCCTGAAAGAAACGAATAAAAATTGTGAAGTCTTTTAACAAGAACCAACTATCTACATTACTAATATAATAATAATGTTAGAAAAATAATGTTTAAAAAATGATTGCTTTTCCATTATCCAACAAAATATAATCGTATCTCTTTTATAGGAAATTATGAAATGTGTTGAAATTTAAAAAAAAATATCACTTACTTGCTCTGAAGATAAGACTGAAAAGAATAGTCGCTGTCAGGTATCGCAGGCTGATTTCGAAACTCTCCATGATCTAAAATAGTATGAAGAAAGCAATATTACAACTTTACATATAGATCTCAATTTTAATTCTTACTTCTTTCTTTGTTCTCACAAGATCCAGCGGTGTGATGAATAAATTGTAAAGTCAATAAATCGGATGCTAGTATCTTGAAGAAAGAATTTGCAATTGAAAAAACGACTATATATAGGTCGACATTCTTATCTTTCTTATCTCGTTTTATTATAATTCATTATGTACGTGATTGTATCGTGAATTTACTTTTGCAAACGTTCTTAAAGTGCGTCGCATTTAAAATTTGATGATAACATCAGTGGAGCACACTAGATTCATGAGTAGGGGAATATTCTTTTTACCTCGTACACTTCGCAATGAAAAATAACTATGTTTGATGCTTAGATAATCTCAAATTGAAAGCTAAATGCAAGTTCTTAAAAATCAACAAATTTAAATTAGACTCTGAAAATATTACTATTTGAAATTTAATTATATTTGACTCTGAAAGACTTCATGAAAAGCAAATAAAGTTTTATGCTGTAGGTTTTAATATAATTGTTCGTTGAAAACATGGGGCTATTCGACATGAATCATCTCCTACGCATCAGCAAATAAGAAATTCTAATAATGTGTTTCTCCGAGCCACTCTAATGTATCTGCTCATAATCTCCATGTTTTCTCTAGGATTCCAATGCAGATGTTTGGAAGTCTTTAAATTTTTAATCGTTCAATGCGAACTATTTATGATTTTTAAATGTGCAGTGTTTTTAGTACTTTCAGAATTATTAAATTTGTAGGTGCTATAGTTTTATATTCTTCAGTTTTGGGAGCTTGCAGTTTCCAAATGCACATTGTCATGCTGGCTTCTGATTTGACATTCTAAAATTCTAAAAAGTTGAAATTCAAAATTATTCAATTTTTAGTACTAGGAAAATTCTAAATTGAAGGAGTTTAAGTTTTCCGTCCATTTGTCCACCTGTTTGTCCTACTTCTCTCCAGGCAAATCCACCGCTAAGGGGCATAAGCGCCAAAGTTTGGAATTTCAAAAGGACTTTATCAACGACTTTATTGGCTATGAAACCCTTTTTTTAGGAGCATCGAACATGCTTTGACTAATTTTTGTTAATTGTTTTTAATTTGAAAGAGACTATATTATTGTATATAAGAATAAAACTTAACCCTTGGTATACACACTGGGTTACGCTAACCCGGTGCGATTATGCAAGTTCTGTTATTTCGAAACAAGAAGAAGTATGAGTCTATACCCAGGTGGGGAAAAAAGTTATGGGCCTGTACTACGCAGAGCTGCCTTACCAAGATCAGTGTCTCGAAAACTGCCGAAGAACGCACTTCGGAACTTTCCCTTCGGGTATTTTTCACCCAGTGTGTATATGGTGTTACAAAATCCAGAAAAACAGAAAAATCGAAATGTAAGTAAATGTTATTTTCTTTGTATATTTGTAATGTTCATAGATTATGTTTAAAATAAAATTGACGATCATCTCTCCCAGCGTGCGTTTTGCATCTGCTGACTGATTTACACTCACGTGCGTTTCACCACGCTAATATTCTTTAATTCAAAATATCAAAAAAAATTATTTATTTTTTGTAAGGAGCACACTGCAAAAATTTGTGAATAAAAAATAACGCTGAAAAATTCTGAGATTTTATATTTAATTCTATCCCCAAAACAGAGAAATTGAGTATTTGTTTGAACTTTGGCGTTTTTCTAATAACTTTATTAATTTTATAACAATATATGCGTCATTTCAGAAGATGATCATGATTCTTAAGATATGTATATAGTTCAAAATATTAATTTTTGCCTAGAACCGGAAATGTGCCTACTTTCGAATCACTAAACAAATGCGTTTTTCAGAACATATGGAAAAACCGAAAACAAAGTTTTAAAGTACAAATTTTGAACTTTCCATTCATCAGCATTTGAGCCTATTTATCTTGATTTTCATGTAAACAACGGCCTTTTAGAAAAAACGTCATTTTTTTGAAAAATTTTCAAGATGTCTTTGTTTATTTAAAAATAAGTACATGTTTTTTCATATTTATCACTTTCAAATTTGTACTGTTCAATTTTTCAGGATTTTTTCTATGGAAAACAAAAAAAAGAGGCGAAATTGTTCAATTGGAAACGAAGATATGAGCTGTTAAAGTTTGCCGGGTGAATCTAACCCAGTGTGTATACTTCGTTATAAGACTATAGTGTGTATACCAAGGTTCAAATTCAACTGAATGAAAAAAAAACAACTTTACTTAAATAAAACTAAAATTACACTAAATGATATATTTTAAGGATATTATAATATTATAATATTATATATCATCTTATCTCATATATTATAAGGATATCATAATCTTCATACTATTAGGACAAAATAGTAGTTGAAATTTGACTATTGTTATTATAAAATAAGATATTCAATACCTAATTGTTATCAATTATTGTAGCTCTCAATGACCTAAAATTGAAAATCGTTTTATCTTTTAGGTTTTGATTTGAAAATTTGTAACCTGGAGTGTCTTACTAGTATTACTTCGTACCTTTTTCAAAGAAAAATTACTATTTTTTATGCTCAGGTAATCTCATATTAAAAACGTTTGAAATTGAACAATTTTCACTTTGGAATTAAATCATTTAAATTTGAGGCATTTGGAATTTAAAAATGTATCATTTATTTGCTGCAAATGTTAGTTATATAATTTAAAAATTGCAATTAAAAATTTCGAGAATATAACTATTTAAAATTTAATAATATTTGACTGTGTAAGACTTCATAAAATCAGAATTCTGTTTTTATTTTGTAGGTTTTGAAATTATTGCTTTTGTTCAAAACATGATGTCAATTGCCATAAATTTTCCCCGACGCATCAGCAAATAAAAATCTCTAATCACACAGTCACTTATTGTCAGTTTTTTTTTCTAAAATCAATTTTTAGTCACTTTTTGAACATAAAGTCTCTGTAGTCACTTTTTAAAATGAAAATATCACTTTAGATACTTTCTTTCGATAAATTATCCCATGGGTTAAACCAATATAATTAAATAAATGTCCTATTCCTTAATTTTCTTGATTTTTTTTGAAATCCTTTAGAGTACTTCGACAGATTCCAAGGTGTTTTTAAAAGATTTTAATAATTTTTAAATTTTTAATGGTTTTGAAATATTTTAAGGTATTTACAAAACTATTTTTTAGGACCTATGGTAAGAGCATCTGTGGTTGTCAATGGCACTAATCGTTGGCACCCCCGTCTAATTTGCTCTAAACAATAGCAAAATGCAAACATGGGACGTGGTCTGTTTCAATTGCTCTCATGTGTGCAAAGTGCTATAAATATTTGCATTCTCCCATTAAGGATATTAATATTTTAACCATAAAAAAAATAAAATTTGTACCAAGAGAGCTGAATTTTCCACCCAAAAAGACAAAAAATTGGAAAAATCGAAAATAATAACTGAAAAGGAGTGAATATTAGGATTCTTTAATAAACTATCATTTATTTGGAGTTGGTTGTCATCATAGCGTTTTGCAGTTTGGCATACTGCTCATTCAACCAACTTCTTACCTTTATAATTTTATCAATGCCGAAATAATAATTTTGTCATTTCTGTTATTTTATACCATAATCTTTTTTTATCAGGGTTCTTTACTGAAAAGAATTTACTAAAAAAAAATGATATGAATGAGAATTAAAAATCTATTTATTGGCAAGAATACATTTGAAACGGTTCAAAGATGAGCCTTTCTTAATTCCGTTATTTATCTATTATTCAATTTTTTATCTCCTCGGGAACATGCTAAAGAACTTCGTTGGAAAAGAATTCGTTGCTAAAGAATTTCGTTGGAAATTCGTCTTTTTTCAATTCAGCTCTTGTTGAGTTAAAAGTAAAGTCTTTTTGAGTTGAAATGTCGACTATTATATATACATATTTTTTTTGAGAATTCGTCTATGTTTATAAGAAATTCAACTACTTGGTTGAAAGTTAAACTCTTTTGTTGAAAATGCATTTTCTTGTTGTTCAAAGATTCATTATTCCATTAAAAAATTTAACTCTTTAATTAACATTTTTTGTTCGTTGAAAATTGATCTTTTCAACTTAAGATTTAGCTAATCTAGTTGAATGTTCCATCATTTTAGTGAAAGATTCCTTTCTTCAATTGAAAATTGATCTTTTTTTGTCGAAAGTTAAATTTTTTCGTTGAAAATGCATCTAAGTAATCCAGTCGAATATTTCATTACTTTAGTTGGAAATTCATCACTTTTCTTAAAAATCAATCTTTTTCAGTTGAAAATTCAACTGTTTTGTCAAAATTAATGTTTTTTGTTAAAAATTTGTATTTTTTGTAGAAAAAACATCTTCTTGGTTGAAAATTTAGCTACTTTGTTGAAAATTCGTTTCTTTGTTGCTTGGAAATCAATATTTCTAACTGAAAATTTAATTATTCCAGTTGAAAACTCCAGTATTTTGTTGAAAATTCGTTTTCCTTTTTTGTTTGTAAATTAATTTTTTAAATGAACATTTTAATTGATCCAGTTGCATATTCTACTATTTCAGTTAGTGAAATTATTTTGACTGAAAATTTAGCTCATCAATTTTCCGTTAATCTTTTTCAGTTGAAAATGCATGTATTTTATTAAAAATTCGTCTTTTCGATAGAAGATGTATTTTGTTGAAAATTTGTTTATTTTTGTTTGAAAATTAATTTTTTACTGAGATTTCAACTATATTCCGGTTTTGGTTGAAAATTGTATGGTTTTTTTATTTGAAAATTCAACTGTTTGGTTGAAAATTAATCTTTCTTTGTTGAAAATTCGTCTTTTCTATTGGTAGAAAATTATTCTTCATGGTTAAAAATTCATCTTTTTTGTCTGAAACTCAATTTTTCCAGTTGAAGATTCATAATTTTAGTAAAAAATATATCTTTTTTTCTTTAATTCAATAGTTTCAGATGAAGATTCATCATTTCCTTTGAAAATTTATCACTGTGTTCTAAAATTTAACTATTTTGTTCAAAATTCACTTTTTCGTTGAACCTAATTTTATTAACAAATCCACTTCGGTTGAAAAATCATCTTTCCTAGTTAAAAATTCAACTTTCAATTGAAGATTTTGTTTTTGTTTGAAATTCAACTTTTCGGTTGAAACTTAATGAATCTTTTTGAAAATCCGTCTTCTCTTGGTAGAAAATTAGTCTTCTTGCCTTAAAAATCTCGTTTTTTTTTTTGGTTAAAAATTGTGATATATTGTGCTCATTTGTGATAAATTATACATTATTATTCTGAGTTTAGAATTTACAAATTTGAAATTTTTTAGTTTTTACTTTAGATACAATTGAGGCATTTTTATTCAAAAATTCTGAAGAAGGACTCAAATTTTGTTTCAAATCAGCATACATAATCAAAAATTTTCTGAAAAAGCGTACAGATTTCTTTATCAACTCCTGGGGTCAACTTTGAAGAAATTATTCACAAACTTATTTCAAAAGCAAAATACAAAAATTGAAAATTTAAAGAAAAAAAAGAAAAAAACCTCAACCGTTCCCGTCACTCATGAACTATCTTTAATTTCTTTGAATCTATAAGAAAACAAATGCGTTTTTAACGATTTTTAGTTCCTCAAGGTCAATGAACACGTATTTTCCATAAGAAAAAAATATGTTTTTGTAAATTGTATTCAGAATTGTCAGTTCTAGGTTAATAATTACTCTTTGAATATCACTCTTATAAGTCTGTTTGACAGGGTCCCAAAAAAACCCCAGTAGTGAAAAATTGGATTTTGTGAAAGTTAGGAAGTCGCGGTTTTTTCTGATTCTTCAAAAATTTAATTTAATAGAAATAATTTTTCAAACCGTTCATTACTATTTATAGAAATATATTCTTTTAGCATAATGCTGGAAAGATGAAGTTTTTTGATAAATGTTCCACTTTTTGTCAATTTTTATTAAAGCAAGGTAAAGATGAATTTAAGTTAACGAATGTAATTGTTCATTCAATTTGTTATTATGTTTAATAATATTCCCTATGAATAATTCTCAAAAGTTGCGGGTTTTTTTTTCTAAAATTTTGAACTTTTTGTCCACTTTTCACTTAGTGAGGTGACAATTATTGCAAGTTAATAAACACAATTGTTTATATAACTCATTATTGCTAGCTTCCTCCGAAAAAGTTAATGGGAGCCTTTTTGTTTAATTTATTAATAATTTTCATTATTTGTTTCTAACTAAAAATACAAAGAAAACCTGACAATTTAAAAAAAAACCCATAACTTTCTAGCATTACTCTAATAGAAGATAGGTATAAACCATAAAAAATTGGTTAAACACTTATTTTAGTTACTTCGCATCAATTATTGTTTCATTAATTGAAAAGTGGACACAAAGTTGGAAATTCGTTTTTTTTGTTCATTAAATTTATGTTTTTAACTGAAAATTCAACTGTTTTATTTTTGGTTGGAAAATCATCGTTCTGAATTGAAGATTCAAATATGTAACTAAAAATTCATGTATTTTAATTAAAAATTCATCTAATTAGTTGAAAAATGAGCTTTTTTGTTGGTAAAAAAATCATCGATTCTCTTTTCACTGAAAATGTAACTATTCTAGTTAAATATTCGATAATTGTAATTACAAATTCATCTCTTTGGCTGAACATCAATTTTTTTCAGCTAAAAATGTCACTATTCAATTTTTGATTGAAAATTTGATTATTCTAAAGATTCATTCTTTTTGTCGAAAATTTATCTTTTCTAATTGAGAATTTATGTAGTTTGCTGAAAATTCTTCTTCATGGTAGACATTAACCTTCTTTGGTTGAAAATTCATCATTTTGGCTAAAAATTTAACTCTTACAGTTGAAGATTCATCATTTTAGTTGAAAATTCATTTTTTTCGTTTATAATTTAATAATTCCAGTTGAAGATTTAGCACCAAAGGTGAAAATTCATCAGTTTGGTTGGAAATTAATTTTTAACCGAAAATTTAGCTTTTCAATTTTCAGTTGAAAACTGATCTCCTTTAATTCAAAATTCAACTATTTCGTTACAAATTTTGTTTTCAGTTAAAAATCCAAGTATTTTGTTGCAAAATTGTTTTTTTTTCTGGTAGAAAATTAATATTATTGCTTGAAAATGTAGCTTTCTGGATGAAAATACAACTGGCTGGTTCAAAGTTATACTTTTTTGTTAAAAATATTCAAGTTTATGAAATTTCGAGACAAATTGAAGGAATGATTAGTTAGGTTTGTATAATATTATTTAATTGATCGATGGTGTTGATAAATTTAAAAGTATCTTGTAACATGTGTCAAAGCTTTTTAAATGAATTATATCAATTGAATGCCTAGAAGTTGGAAAAAAAATTAGTTAACATCAATTATGCCTTTTTAAAATGATAACATTTTAGCTACTGTTATTATAGAAAGCAATATGTAAAATCTTATTTTTTCTAATTATTACAGCTACTTTTTTTATTACTACAGAATTTTAAATTGAAAGCATTTGAAATTCAACAGTGCCCAGTTCGTAATTGGTTAATTTAAAATTTAGACTATTCAAATCCAACGATTTTTAATTTATGAATTGTAAATGTAAGTTTTTCAAACATGTACAAATTTTTAATGAAGATTTAAAAAATATGTCTATTCCAAATTGAACAATATTTTACTGTTGAAGACTTCATAGATGAATAATTTTGTAGGCTTCAATATAATTTTTTGTGGAAAACATGGGTCTGGTAGATATCAATTATTTCCTGTGTATTAGAGAATAAAAAAGCTCTAATAATGTGTGAAAATGGTTAAGATCTCCAGATACGTGAAAGAACTGGCATCCATAATAATCTTAAAATAATGCAAATAAGAATTTTTTGCAAAATATTTTTCAAGAGAGCGGAAATTTTAATAATGACAAAATATTGTTTATTAAGCGATTCAAAATTAATTATGCTTTTCAGGATCCTCGAGTCCCTGAATTGGAAATTATACAGTTTTGGAGACTTATGAATTTGAAATTATTTATGTGTAAATCTCTTAATTTTTATTCCTTCAAATCGAATCAGTAAAAAATTTTAATGAGAACATTTTAAATTAAGAGAATTTGAGTTTCTCATGCTTTGAAGTTGAATTTAATAAGATCGAAAGCATCTAAACGAAAATTGTGAAATTTTTCGTATCTTTTAATTTGGTTGGTTTAATTTAAGTTGGCTGTTTGGAAGATGAAACCGAGGATGAAACGTTTACTCACTATTAGAATCGATTACTTGAAAAAAGGGTTTTTTGGTCCACTTTACTGCCTATATCACCCTAGATCGAGATGTCATCTTAAAAAATATCAGATAGGTCGAAAAATTAGTACTAATTTACACCTCAATTTGAAACTAAAGACTTAATTTTATTTAATTACCTACATTTACATTATTATTGGACATTTGCACACAAAACCCCAATACCCATACCATATACCCCCTGCCGTCTGCAGCCGGATTTTCCTCAGAGGCGCTCGCATTTGCTTAGACTTTCAGCCGAGGGAGTGGAAAACTGCAGAAAACCACTCCCGAGCGCAGTCGGTTACCGACAATTATCCGTCGTGCCCTTCATGATACTCCGCAAACACCTCCATAACTGGGCGATTGTTTAGTGGCTGGAGAGGTCTAACATTCGACACGTCTCCCTCGTCTAACTTTATTTTCCTGAATCCGTTTATCTGAAAGAAAAAGTATGAATATAAAATAGTCGTAGTAAATAAATTATCAAAATCATTTTCTCACATATTTTTGATAAATATATACTCTTACCATGTTCTTAGAAGTATGGACTTCAGATTGAGCTTGGAACCAAGTCACAGATTCTGAGCAAGGTGGATAATCTAAAGAGCCTTTGTGAAATAAAAATGGTGGTGCGTCTGTTACATCTACAAAACTTAATAAGGGGAACGGGCGTATCTGAGCTGTTTTATTTACGGATTGCACCTTATGTATAACTTTTTCCAGGTCCTTGAAGAAAGGGTCCTGTCGCGTAGGTATATTCTGAAATTTCAAGAATGAGTCAATAATACAGGATTTTTCGTAAAGACAAATTAAATTTTTTTTCTTTTCTTCAATTTTTCTATGATATGCATTTTCAATAGGATTTTGAAGGATTTGAAAAATTCTCACGTACTTTTGTGACGTTCAGGAAATTTTCAAGAGATTTTGAAAAGATTAAAAATATTTCAGGGTATTTATGAAACGATTGTTTAGGACTTATAAGGTTTCAGGATGTTCCAGGAGATTCGAATTGATTTTATAAAATTTCTGAGGATCTTGTGATGTTGAGAAAATTTAAAAGTATTAGAAGAATTTAAAACATTTTCAAGAAAATTTTAATTTATTTTGATAACGTCAAGGGATTTCGACGAATTGTTAAGATTCAAATTTGAAAATCCATTTTAAATTATTCAAGCATTTGAAATTACAAAAGATTTTGAGAACTTTAAAGAATGTCAAGAAATTAACTCCGGGGGATTTTGAAGTATTGAGAAGGATTTGAATGCTTTCAGAATAATTAGAAAATTTCCAAGGAATTTTTTATTTCTTTCGATAATTTTCAAGGATTTCAACAAATTTGAATTAATTTAATGTACTTTGAGAAAAGTCGAGTTTTCAAGGATTGCAATGATTTTTCGGAATTTAAAAGAAGTTTATGGGGTTTAAAAGAATTTCTCAGAGTTTCGAAATATATGGAAGAGAAATTCAAAGAGATTTCATGAGATATCCTAAGATTTCAATGGTTTTGAGGGAATTCAAGAGACCTCAAAGTATTTTGATGAATTTTGCGGAATTTCAGGAATCATCAAGTTTCACAAAATTTCACAGCATTTCATAATATTTTAATGGAATTCAAAAATTGACAACAAGTTAGGGATTACGCAGGGTTTCGAAGATTTAAAGAGATTTTCAATCTTTTGTCATTTCATTTGCAATTAAATCTTGAATTCTTATTAATTTATCCTCAAGTCTTTACAATTTTTCCACCTTCACTCAATTCTAGCAATTTCAAAGTTACTGAATTCAATTTCTTTTAATTGACTCTAGTTTTGGTGAGATCAATAAAACGAGGTGAACTTTTTGCAATTCATTGCGGCATTCATCATTCGGAAAAATGTGAACTCCACATAAAATTAGAAAAATCAATTATTTCTGTGACTGATCGCAGCGGCTCCACCCCCACCCCCATGGGACGTCAAAAAGAATTGGAGGTATTAAATACATTATTTTGCCAATTTTTTTGGACTTCAAGTTTTTCCAAATAAGAGATAAGACAATGTGACTTTTCAAAAATGTGACTTGCTGGAAGTTGTGGTGAATAAATCCCGATTAATTTAAAATTGAGCATGTATTCTTATTAATTTATCATGAAGTATTTTTAATTTTCGGGAATCTTGATTTTAAGAATCCAATTTTTCTGAATTCTTCTCAATTAATAAAATAATAGTCACATTATTAATGCATCTGAAGATTCACGTAATGTGACTCTTGTCTTTTCTGGATTAAAACGAATTCAAAAGAATTGGATTCATAAAACTTCAAAACAATCCAAGTGAAATTCAAAATAATTCAAATGGGTTTGAGAGAAGAATTCATATCACTTTCCGGGTTAGAAATGAGTAACTTTTGGTGGCTTTTTCGGTTTAACTAGGTCACTTCTTTCAAGTATAAATCAGGATATAGCAGCCCTGAGAATAATAAATTAAAAAATGTAAATTTAAATTCCTTTCATTCCATTTATGAAAGATTCTACATTGAAAATATAACAAGATGAGAATTCTGGTCTTCAAATATGAATGGGCAGGGAAAATAAAAAATATTGATCTAGGAAAAGTATGGGACCATTATGTAACTTTTTCACTTTCACTCCTACTTCCACTTTTTCGAAATTCTCGTCGTTATTATTTTTTAAATTTTGATTGTCACAAAAAAAACATGAAATTTATAAATGTTCTAGTGGAAATGAATGTGAAAAAGTGAGATAATCAGCCCCCTTTCCTTACTTTCTCACTTTCAGTTTCAGCAAGACAATATTTGTGTATCATTTCGTGAAAATCATCGATAAACGCTCATTGAGAGGAAGCTATTCAACTAATTAATTTGCACATCTTACGTAGAGCCCCGCTTTGAATACTGCAAGACCGTCCTTCTGGGATTCAGCTTTCTCAAATGATTTCCAGGCAGCTTTATAAAAATAAAACTGCATCTCCACATCTTGCCTATTGAATCAAAACGATTGCATTAAATTCCCTATCGACAGTTTTGCCAGTGTAAGCGACAATCAAATTATCCAGAGAGAATTTTTGACTTACGAAATGTTGTCAAAATCTGAAGGCGAATAATGTATCCACTCCGTCCACTTTTTATTCGTGAAGTTAAAATAAAAATTATTATAATTATTATGTTCTTTAGTAATCGTTCCATTAATTATTCACTAAATCTGAATTAGAAAAATTTTACTGATTGAGAGACAAATCGAATATTTGAATTATGAAAGATTAATATTTTACTTTTTCACGAATTAAATAGTAATATTTCAGAAATTTATTATACATACGAAAGTTATTACGTGAAAATTTCTACTAATTGTTTGGTAATTTCGGTCATTGAATAATAAGTGAACTTTTCTTGAAGATTGTTTCCGATATGAAATCGAGATTCATCAGAATTATTTTCAACCTTGAATAAATAAGGTAAAATACATAGGCGTGTAAATAATTCTAGTGTTTCCTCGTGACCTACTCACAAGTCTCGCTATATTGCTTTCTCATTGTGTCAATAAAGTTAAAACTGTTACAATAACATGTTTTTTAAAAATAAACTCTACAATTTCTTTTCTAATTCAAGTAGTCGAATGTCACTAGTACAATTAGCAAAATTTAAATAATTTAAATTAATAGTTCGAAGAATTTTTGGAAGACTTACTTTTTGTTGGGCCCAACGGAACATGGTTTTTTCAAAAACGTAATTTCCATTAAGGGGTCCACCAGTAACACTTGGACGTTTTCCAATCCAATCAGCTTTTATTTCCACTGTATCATAGAAAATGTGAAAAAATGTATAAAATGAAATGAAGCAGAATGAAATTCATGATTTAAAATAATTAATGTTCAATACCAGCGTGACCCGTATTTTTAATGATCATTTTCGTTGGTACTTTATGAGAGTCTTTAAATTTCAGTCTTTCATTAATAGGTGCTGCAATATGATCCACATCGGTTTCGTCCATCATAGCTACTGGAGATTGAAATTTCCCCTTACATTTCGGATATTGTTTGTACCAATTTCCTGCATCCCTAAAACTGTATGTGTCTGGAAGAAACGAATAAAAATTGTAAAGCTTTTTAATAAGAACTAATTATCTACATTATTGCTTTTATTATATGGATTATTTTCAAATAATTATTACTTTTCCATTATTCAACAAAATATAATCGTATCTTCAATGTGTATCCATTTATATTTATTTTTATAGAAAATTATGAAACGTTTTTAAAAAGTTTTAAAAATATCACTTACTTTCTCCTAAGATAAGACTGAAAAGAACAGTCGCTATCAAGTATCGCAGGCTGATTTCGAAACTCTCCATATTCTGAAATAATATAAAGGAAACAATATTACAACTTTACATTTAGATCTTGATTTTAATTCTTACTTCTTTCTTTATTCTCTTGAAGATCCAGCGGTGTGATGTATAAATTGTCAGTCTATAAATCGGATGCTAGTATCTTGAAGAAACAATTTCCTCTTCAAAAAGCGACCATATATAGGTCGGCATTCTTATATTTCTTATCTCGTTTTCTCATAGTTTTTTATGCACGTGATTGTGCTGTGAATTTAGTTTCGTACAGGTTTTTGAAGTTCGTCGCATTTAAAATTTAGTGATAAAATCACACTAGATATACACAGAATATATAGAATAACACACTAGATACAAAATTTTAAATTGAAGATTCTGAAAATGTTACCATTTAAATTAAATTTTGGATGTTAATTTTCTTGACCAGGGTAATACGTAATAATTATTAATCATAACTATTAATTATAATGTTAAAGTTTCTTGTCCACTGGTCGTTTCAATATTTTCATAAAATATTGATACTTGAATTGTGAAAAAAATTCTCTCTAGCTCCGGTGGGATTCGAACACCACGTCATTCAGATTTCCGATCTGATGCTCTTGACCACTAAGCTACGGAGAGACGAGATACTTTCCTACACAATCCTTACAAGTAGGATGTCGACGTCATTCCTTATACTTGCAAAATTATAGCACTTAAACTTGATAGGTTTAAATTAAATTTTGGATGTTAATTTCCCTGACCAGGGTAATACGTAATAATTATTAATTATTACTATTAATTATGATGTTAAAGTTTCTTGTCTACTGGTCGTTTCAATATTTTCAAAAAATATTGATAATTAAATTGTGAAAAAAATTCTCTCTAGCTTCGGTGGGATTCTAACACCCACGTCATTCAGATTTCTGGTCTGATGCTCTTGACCACTAAGCTACGGAGAGACGAGATAATTTTCTTCAGAATATTTAATTCTTCACAATTTAATTTAAACCTATCAAGTTTAAGTGATATAATCTTGTAAGTATAAGGACTGACGTCGACATTCTACTTGTAAAGATTATGAAGAAAATTATCTTGTCTCTCCGTAGCGCCATAGTTTGTATCAAAAATTTGCTGCGGTCGTAAAGAATTTCCTAGAATTTCAGAAGATATGGGACGATTTGATATAAGATTGTAGGAAATTTTAAAAGATCTAAAAGGAATACAATAATTTTTTAATAATTTTAAGGAATTTTAGAGGCTCTCAATAAGATATTTTAGTGAGCTCCCCAGGATCTCAAAGGATTCATATGATTTAATAATAATTTGAAGGTATTTTAGGAATTCCGAACGATTTTAAATATTCAAGGGTATTTTTAAAACTTAAAATATTTCAGGGTATTCCCAAAGATTCCTTGGTATTTTCAATGGACTTAAATAAATGTCTGTTTAATTTGGAAATTCATCTCTTATCGCAAAAATGTAATTTTTCTTGGTCAAAAATGCACATTTTTGGTTGAAATTCTGTTTTTTCTTAGTTGAAAACTTAACTACTTAGTTGAAAGTAGAACTAGGTTTTGTAAACCTATTTTTTTACTTGTGATTCATTGTTTCAGTTGAAAAAGTCTTTTTGCTTGGTTGAAAATTTGACTATTCATTTAAAAGTTCTTCTTCTTATGTTAAAAATCATTCTTTGATGGAAAATTTAAATATTCTATTTTTGGTTCAAAATTCATCTTCTTTAGTTGAAAATTGAACTATATAGTTTAAAATTCATGTATTTTGATAAAAAATTATCTTTTTTGGTAGAATATTAATCTTCTTGGTGACAAAATCGTATTTCTTGATTGAAAATTTAACGATTTTTTAAATATTCATCTTTTTTAAATTGTTGATGTTAATTATCTTGACCAGGGTAATATGTAATAATTATTAATTATTCCTATTAATTAATTATGATGTTAAAGTTTTTTGTGTATCTATCTTACAAGTTTAAGGAATGACATCGACATTCTACTTGTGAGGATTGTGAAGAAAATTATCTCGTCTTTCCGTAGCTTAGTGGTCAAGAGCATAAGACCAGAAATCTGAAAGACGTGGTGTTCGAATCCCACCGGAGCTAGAGATAATTTTTTTCACAATTTAGGTATCAATATTTTATGAAAATATTGAAACGACCAGTAGAAAATTGTGTACCTGAAAAAGATCTACTTTTGTTATTATTCACTTCATGATATGACGCGTAGTTTTTGTTTTATTCGTAATAAAACTGCATTGAAAATAGAAAAATTGAATTTTGTAGACAAATAACACAAGCTACGAAAAACGTGAGAAAACAAAATTTGTCCATCCAAAAAATAGGTACACATTTTTCATCGATCATTTCTCGATAGGATGCGTAGTTTCAGTTTTATTCGTGAAAATAACATTAAAAGTAAAAAATCAAATTTTTGGAAAAACGATGCAAGGTACGAGAAAAGATGAATGAACTAAAATTGTGCATTCAAAGAAGATTTACAAATTTGTAATCAAATTTTGTTATGAGAATTCATTCAAAATAAAAAAAATTAACTTTTTTGAAAAACGGCACAAGCCAAAATAATATTTTAACTAATAAAATTTGTCGCCTGAATTATATCACTTTTTTTTCATTTGAAATCAAATAAAAATTTAGTAATCGTTATGTCCCGTTAACTAAATCTAGTTGAATCTTTCATCACTTTGGCTAAAAATTCATCTTCCTTGCTAAAAATTAATTTTTGTAACTTTAATTATTCCAGTTGAAAATTCAAGTGTTTGGTTGAAATTTCGTTTTCTTTTGTGTTGGAAATGCCTTTTTTCAAAGAAAAATTCATTTAATCCAGTTGAATATTTCATTATTTTAGTTAAAAATTCATTTCTTTGTTTGAGAATTAATTTAACTGTAAATTTAACTCATCGATTTTTCGTTTGAAATTTATCGTTTTCTGTTGAAAATTCACGTATTTTCTTGAAAATTCGTCTGTTCGGTAGGAAATTAATTTTGTTGAAACTTCTGAAAATTAATCTTTTTGGTCAGAAGTTCAACTTCAAAATTGAATAGTTTCAGTTGAAGATTCGCTATTCTGATTGAAATTTCATCACTATGGTTAAAAATGTAACTATTTTGTTGAAAATTCGTTTTTTTAGTTCAGATCAATTTTTTTTACAGTTTCATTTTTTGTTGGAAAATTATGTTTTAAAGTTGAAAATTCAAATATTTGATCAGAAAATAATCCTTTTGGTTTGAAATTCAACTATTCTATTGAAGTTCAATGTATTTCTTGTTGAAAATCCATCTTTTCTTGTTCAAAAGTAATTTGTTTCGTTGAAAATTTAACTATTTTCTTCAGAATCTTTTTATGGTTGAAGACTAATTTTAAAAACTGTAAATATAACTAATATAACGATTTGGCCCCAAAAATGTTCCTTATCTACAATCCATTTTTCCTACTTATTGAACTAAAATCGAAAATGCTCTTATCCTTCAGGTTTTAATTGAAAAAATGTTAAGCTAAAGAGTTTTACTAGTCTTACTTCGTACATTTTTCTATGAAAAATTACTATTCCGTTCCTTACGAACTGATTTTAATTTCTCTGTTCAGTAGCGTGGTCCAAAAATGCATTGGATTTCTTTTTTCGAATTTTCATGCATATAGCACCCAAATTTCTTTGAATTCGTGAGAAAATAAATGTGTTTCCTCTTTTAAACGATATCTAGATTTTCCGGAAGGTCCATGAACACGTATTTCCCATAAGAATAAAAAAAGAGGTTTTTTTAAAGTTTTATTCAGGGTTGTCAATTCTAGGTTAATCAAGTTGAGATTCAAGAGAATACAAACGAATAATTATTTTCGAAATATCACCTTCTAAGCCTGTTTGATAGTTTCCAAAAAAAACCCATAAATAAAAAATTGGGTTTTGTAAAAGTAAGAAAGTCGCGGTTTTTTGCGATTCTTCAAAGTTATTTTTAAGTTTTGTTTTAGTGCGAAGCAATGATTTATTCGATTCAATAGAAATAATTATTTAAACCAATTATTACTATGTATAATAATATTCTGTTAGAATAATGCTAGAAAGTTGCGGCTTCTTGAATAAAATGTTCCACACACTTCGTATATTTTTCAAATAGAGCTAGGTGATAATAAATTAAAGTTAACAAAAATAATTGTTTGAAAATTGTTGAAAAATTCAGAAAAAACTGCCACAGTCTGATTTTTTTCTAAAAGAAAATTGCTATTATCGATAATAAATTGTTTAAACCATTATGTTTGTCAAGTTGAAATAATTATCTACTCACTTTAATTGAGAAGTAGACAAAAAGTGGGAAATTTTAGAGAAAACTGCAACTTTAGTAAATATCTGGACTAATAGAACTAGTAATTTTTTACTAATCTTTAGTGACTCAGTTTTCGCTAATAAAATATGTGAAGCTCCACTAGTAAATAGTTAAGTTTCAACAATTTTGATTCAGAGAGAAAATAAAGCATCTTTTGCGCAAGAAGAAGCATACAAAATAAAAATGAACTTCTTTAGACATTCACGTTCATCCTTATTCAAGGCAAATCATTTTTACAGAATTTGCTGCATGATTGTGAATTTCTAAGGAAGATTGGGAAATAATAAAATTGAAAAAAATTTTGGAACTCAAAAGCAGGACTTTGTTTAAAAATAACACTTGAGGTACCATTAATATGCGTAATTAATTTATAGACCATATTGATCTATTATAATTTTAAGATTGTGAAAAGTTCAAATTTTTCTTAACTTTGCTCAAGCAATTAGAAGGCAATGTTTTTGAATTGGAGACAGACTACCTCATGTTTACAATTTCACAATAAGACCTACTTATTGTTTCAAGGTAGAGTCAAAAGTGCTACACCATCGCGTCTTTTAATGAAATTTTTCTTTCTTTCACGTTTTCCATGTTTACGATTTTTTATTAAATTATTATATGAAGTCTTAAATAATTTTGTTACCAAGCTTTCCAAGTTTTCCACTATTCATTCAGAAAATATCTTCACTTCTCGAATTAGTGATTTGCTATTAATCTTTATAGAGGCTTGAATGCCAAAATGCTTCGAAAACACGGAAAATGAAGAGATTTTTCATGAAAATACAATAAATTCTTTCAAATGAAATTAATCTAGGTACTGATAAAAAAAAATAAAACGCTTCAGATTTGTAATATTTCAAGTAGAAATATTGCCTTTTTAACAAAATAGAAGAATTTCCAACAAAATAGTTGAATTGTTAACCAAAAAGATGAATTCTCAACCAAGAAGATTGATTTCTTATCAAAAAATATGAGGTTTTGACTGGAGGTGAATTTTCAACTAAAATAATGAATCTTGAAATAGAAAATTGAATTTCTAACTAAGAAGTTACATTTTCAACCAAAACATTTTTAGTCTTCCATCAAAAACAATTGACTTTATAAAAAAATGTCTTCAAGAGAATAATTAACATATTGCTCAAATGTTAAATTTTCATGCCGAAAGGACCAGTTTTCCACAAACAAGTTCAATTTTCAATTCGATAATATGAATTTAGAATAAGATAGTTTATGTACAATGAAATAGTTGAAGTTTTTACCAAAATAATTTAATTTTCAACTCTGAAGATTCGCAAGAAAATAGTTACATTTTCAAGCAAAAAAGACGAAGATCGAACAAAAAATGTAATATTTGATATTTCATCAAAAAAAGATTTTTTAGTCAAGGAAAAAATTGTAATACATTTTCCACACAATTGTTGAATTTTCATTCCAAAAAAATAAATTTTCAACAAAACAGTTGAGTAATCAACCAAGATATGACTTTTTACCAAAACTGTTGAATTTACTACAAAATATTTAAGTTTCCAACAATAGTTTTACAGAAGAGGATTTTAATTTTTTTTAAACAGTTGAATACTACCGAAAAAGACAAATTTTCCAGAAAATAGAAACATTTTCAACCGAAAAACACTTTTCAGTCAAGAGAGAAAACAATGTAACCAAATTGTTGAACTTTTAAGGCCAAAATAAAAATTTGTAATATAAAAAAAAGCTGTCGAATTTTCAATTTGAAAATATGAATTTTCTACCAGATAGTTAAATCTTCAAGCCAAAGAGGAGAATTTCCAACAAAATCGTTCAATTTTCAAAAACAAAATATACATTCTCAGCCAAAAATGGAATAGATGATATTTCTGCCAGGAACAATTATTTTGATAAGAAAGTGCATTTTCAACCAAATAGTTCAATTTTCCAGTGAAATAATTGAATCTTCAACCTGAATGGACGAATTTTCAACAAAATAGTTTCATTTTCAACCAAAAAAATATCAAGTCCCAGAGAAAAATGTAATATTTGATTATTAATTTTATAATTATTAATAATAAAATGTAATTGTTTATGTTTCAACAAAAAAATACGAATTTTAAAGAAAGTATTGAAGTGTTTAACTGAAACAGATTGACATTCAACCAAAGAGTTCCAGTTTGAAGCAAAAAATATGAAATTTCTACCAAACGAAATAAATTTCTGAATCAAAAAGTAGAATTTCTATCAAAAGAGCTCAATTGTTAACCAAGAAAGATTTTTCAGTTAAGATAGAAAAAAATTTAACCAAATTCTTTGGTCTTTTAGCCAGAAAGGCACATTTTCAATAAAAAATCTGAGTTTTCAACCCGCAATATGAATTTTCAACAAAAATTTAATTTTCAACCAAATAGTTAAATTTTCAACAAAAGAGTGGCATTTTCAAAAACAAAACTTCTTGATGAACAACTTTATAGTTGCTCACAAATAATAAATAGAAAATGAAGACAATCATTTTTTTAAACAATATCTTTTTTCGAAAATATATTTTTCTAAAATGAAACAGATACTTGAAATGTTCTTCAAATTTTCTGTATGGATCATATGTGTACGCATCCTACCTGGAAAAATCGGAAAACGTCAAATTGTCAGGAAATTTTTATATACCTGAAAAATCCTGAAAATGACAGGGATTTTTTTTGGTCAGGGAATCTGATCCAGAGCGTTCCAATTTTTTTTGTTTGAAATTTCAATGTAAAATTAAATAATAATCATCCTTCATTTATGAAAGTAGCTTTATATTACTATATTTCACTATTTTGTTAGAAAATTCGTTATTTTGGTATTGAATTGATGTTTTTAATTGAAAATTTCAATGTTTTACTTTTTGGTTGGAAATTTATTGTTCTTAGTTAAAGATTCAAGTATCTGATTAAAAATTCATGTATTTTCATTTCATAATCATTTGAAAGGCATAAAAGTGATTCTCGCTTGAAGATTTATTAATTTTTCAGGCTTCAAAGATCTAGTTATTTGATTTTAAGGACAGCTTCTTTGCATTTTTTACAATTATGAATACTTTTTGAATCAGTGTCTGCTTTTGAATCCCCTAGAATAAAACGTATTCAAATTAGATTAATTGTGTAAATAATTATGTTTTTCATTCTGGGGTGATGTAGCCTGTTGACAAGTTTCGCAATATTATCTTCGTACTGCGTCATTTATAGAATAGGGCTTCTCATTGTTTAAATAGATTGAAAAATCAATACTTAGTTAAATTTCTATAATTTTGATTCAGGCAAATGACCGGAGAAGATTTTTGCTACCCGGATGAAACCTATGAAATGACTAGGAATTTTCGTCGTGGAATTTCAGTGGTTATTCTCAACAAGAGATATAATTCGATTGAACTAAAATTTGGAGAAAATACGGGGAACCATCCTAATGCGTATATCACCGTAGATCTAGATTTCATCTTAAAAATTGTCGGAGATGAGGAAAAATTAGTAATAATTTATACCTGGATGTGCAATAGCAGGAGAATATACTTGAAATAACACAAAGAAAATAATTATTGATACAACTGAGTAGTTTATTTTATTACTTACATTTACATTATTATTGAACATTTGCAAATAAAAACCCCATACCCGTACTATATAGCCCCTACCGTCTGCAGCCGGTTTTTCATTAGAGGCGCCCGCATTTGCTTAGAATTTTCGCCAAGGGAGTGGAAAACTGCAGAAAACCTTTCCCGAGCGCAGCCGTTTACCGAAAAGTACTATGCAACCCTCCCTTAGCATACACCGTCCTAATTGAGCGTTTGTTTAGCGGCTGGGGAGGTCTAACATTTGACACGTCTCCCCCATTCAACTTTATTTTCCTGAATCCATTTAGCTGAAAGGAATAGTACAAATATAAAACAGTAGTAGCAAATAAAGTATCTAACTCATTTCCGTATATGTTTCAAATAAATATATAATCTTACCAGGTTATCCGAAATAATGTTTAGTACTTCAGGTACGAACCAAGTCACAGATTCCGAGCAAGGTGGATAATCTAACGAGCCTTTGTAAAATTCAAATTCTGGTGGAATTGATAAATCTTCGAATAATAATTCTCCTAAGGAAAACGGGGGTATCAGAGCATTTGAATTTATGGATTGCACCTTATGTATAATTTTTTCCAGGTTCGCGAAGAAAGGTCTGTTTTCTGAAACTGCTGGATTTGGATTCTGAAATTTAAAAGATGAGTCTATAATATAGAATTTTACGTGAAGACAAATTCAATTTTTCTTTCTTTCATTTAATTTTTGTAGGACATGCGTTTTTAATAGGATTTCAAAAGAGATAAAGAAATTAAAAATATTTCTTAAATATTCTGGGAATTTTCAAGAGCTTTAAAAAGCTTCAAGGGATTTTGGAAAGATTTAAAATATTTTAGTGTATTTATGAAACGATTGGTTGAAACCTATAAGGTTTCAGAATATTTTAAGAGATTCCAATTGATTTTATAAAATTTCTGAGGATCTCAATGATTTTGAGAGCTTTCAAAAGCCTTCAAGGTTTTGTAATAAATTTTCCAGGACAATGTTTGTGAATTATTTCGTGAAAATAATCAATGAACGCTTATTAAAAGGAAGAATTTCAACCAATTAACTTGTACATCTTACCCTAATCCACAATTTGAATATTGCAAGGCCGTCCTTCTGTGATTGAGCTTTCTCAAATGATTTCAAGTCTTCTTTATAAAAATACCACTGCATCTCCATATCATACCTATTGAATAAAAATGATGACATGAAATTTATTATCGAACGTTTTGTTAGAATTAGAGATAAAAAAAATAAAGAGAGCTCTTTTGACTCACGATAAGTTGTCTCTATCCTCAGGCTGAAAATTGATGTACTCCGTCCACTTTTTATTCGTGAAATTAAAACAAAAATTATTATAATTATTATGATTTTTAAAAATGGTTTCGTTAATCACTCACCAAATTTGAATTAGTGAGCATTTTACTAATCTATTGACAAATCAAATGGAGATTCTGCGGAATTATTTCTAACCTTGAATAAGTGAGGTAAATTGAAATTCAAGAATTTTAAAACAGACTAAAATCAAATTCAAAACCCCATTTAACGTCCAATAATCAAGTCAATATATAGAATTCCTAAAAATAAAATAAGAATTCAACGATATAATTTGGACAACCACCACAAAATGCTCCTATTGCAATTCTTGAAAAACAAAATAAAAGAGAAGGAAGGGGATCTGGTTGGTTGCCTTCTCATTTTTCTTTCCTCTTTTTTATTTTTGCCCAAAGAAACAAATTTTTTTATTTTCTTCTTTATGAATTGCAAAAGGAGCATTTTTTGGTGATTGTCCAAATCTTATCGTTTAATTCTTGTTTTATTTTCAGGAATTCTATATATTAGGCAAGGTAAAATACACAGGCCTGTAAATTACAGCGTTTTTCTAAATAAGCTTTTGAATTTTTCTAATACTAGTAGTAAAATGTCACTAGTACAATAATTAACGAAATTTGAGTGATTTGAATTTAGAGAGTTTAAATATTTCTGGAAGACTTACCTTTTCTTGGGCCCAACGGAAAATGGTTTTTTCAAATACGTAGTTCCCACGAAGGGGTCCACCAGTAAACATTGGAGGTTTTCCAGACCAATCAGATTTTACTTCCACTGTATCATAGAAAACGTAAAATAGTTTATAAAATAAGAAGCAGAATTAAATTCATGATTTAAAATAATTAATGTTCATTACCAGTGAGACCAGTATTCTTAACGGTCACTTTAGTTGGTAATTTATAAAAATCTGTAAATTTCAAGCCTTTATTAATAGCTGGAAAATCCCTCGTGGAGTTTGCGTCCATAGCTATGGGAGATTGAAGTTTCCCATTACATTTTGGATAATGTTTGCCCCAGTTTTTAGCATCTTTATAACTGAATGCGCCTGGAAAAAACGAATGAAAATTGTCAAGCCTTTAAATAAGAACCAATTATGTACATTACTGCTTTTATTATTTGGATCATGTTTAAACAATTATTGCTTTTCCATTATCCAACAAAATATAATCGTATCTCTAATGTGTATCGATATATATTTATTTTTATGGGAGGTGGGGGGAGCGAGATTAAAGGTATTTGGGAGAGGGTAGAAAAGATGATAGAAGAGAAAGTGGGAGAGCGTAGGAGTGAGAATGGAGAGAGGGCAGATAGGGAAAGATTAGGGGCAATGGAGCTGAGAATGGAGAGAAAAGAGAAGGCAGACAGGAGGAATAATATTGTGGTAAAAGGGTTGAAGCTAAAGAGCGGGGAAGAAAGAGAGGGCGTGGAAGCGCTGCTACAGAGCATAGGGTGGGTTGAAGGCAGGGTAGGGAAAGTTAAGTTGGAGGGGAGAAAAGACAAGGAAGTGGCGGTTGTGGAGATGGAGAGCTGGGAAGAAAAGTTGGGGGTAATGCGAAATAAAAATAGGATAAAGGATAAGGCAGTTTTCATCGATCACGATTTAACGAGAAAGGAAAGGGATGTGCAGAGGATGCTGAACGACAGGGCTAGAAGGGAGAAGAGTGAAGGGAGATCGGCGAAGGTAGGATATCGGAAAATAAAAAAAGACGAGAAAATGTGGGTGTGGGATGAGGAGAAAGATGGGTTGAAGAAAGTGCAGGGGAATTTGTTTCGTGGGCAGTAGGGGGGTGGGGGTAAGGCAGGGTCGAGGAGTAGTGAAGGTGCTGTATTGGAATGTAGCAGGGGTAAAGAAGAAGGACGAGGAGTTCTGGCGTTATATCCAGGAATTCGACGTTGTGGGACTGGTAGAGACATGGGTAGAAAGAAAGGAATGAGATAGGATAGAGTCAAAGCTGCCAAGGGGGTATAGGTGGAGACTTCAGGAGGCGGTCAGAGTGAAGAAGAAAGGAAGGGCCAGTGGGGGAATTATAACCGGGGTTAGAGATGGATTAGAGGAAAAAGTTCATGGAAAGGAAGAGGGGGAGGAAGTGCCAATGAGGGAAATAAAAATAGGAGGCATAACCTGTAAGTTTGTTGCAGTGTACAATAAGGAGGGGATGGAAAGAATTAAAGAAAGGGTGGAGGACCTGTTGGGCGAAAGAGAGGAGAGTATGGTAATAGTGGGTGGGGATTTTAATGCGAGGATGGGGAGCGAAGGGGGACTTTACACGGAAGGGGAGAGATTCGAAAGGAAATCGAAGGATATGATAATAAATAAGGAGGGGGAGATTCTAAGGGACTGGATGGAGGATAGAGGCTGGGCGGTGGCGAATGGTATGGCAACGGGGGACGAAGAAGGAGAATACACATACGTAAGTAAGGTCGGGGTATCGGTGATAGGTTATGTGGTTATGAATATGCAAGGATGGGAGGAGACGGAAAAATTCGCAGTAGAGGGGAGAGTGGAATCAGACCATCAGCCATTGAGTCTATGGATAAGAGGTGAGGGTGGCGGAAGACAAGGCAGGGAAGAAGTCTCGATAGGGGAGAGGGTGACCTGGACGAGGGAGGCGGTGGAGAAGTATCAAGAGGAGCTAGGAAAGGTACGCTTTAGAGGGGAGTCGGTGGAAGAAATATGGGAGGATCTGAAAGAGAAAGTGAAAGGGTGTGTGCCAAAGAAGGTATTTAGAAAGAAGAAGAAAGGAATGGTGAAGCCGCGGTGGGATAGGGAATGTAAAAAGATGAAAAGGAAGGTGAAGAGGAAGTACAAGAAGTGGAAAGAGGGTTATGCGAGGAGGGAGGAGTACGTAGAAATGAGGAAGGGGTTTAGAGTGATGTGTAAGAAGAAAGAACAGGAAAAGGAGAAAGAGCTGGAAGAGGAGTTAGCATATGTTAAGACAGAGGAGGACGTCTAGAAGATAATAACTAGGTTTAGGAAGCGGAGGGTGGGGGGCAGCGAGAAGATAGGAAGTGAGGAATGGAGGGAATTTTTTGGAAAATCATTCCAGGGCTCAGATTCAAGGAAGACGAACGGGGGAAGTAGAAGAACGGAGGAGGCAGAGACGGAGGAGTTGAATGACGAAGAGATAGAGAAGCAGATAAGGAAGTTGAAAAGGTCAAAAGCAGCAGGGTTGGATGGGGTGGAGAACGAAGCATGGCTGTCTAGTACACAAGAGGTTAGGAAGAGGCTGAAGGAGATAGTGAAGAAAGTATGGAGGGGCGAGGGATTCCCAGGAGGGTGGAGAGAAGGGTTGATAGTGCCACTGTATAAGAAAGGAGATAGAGATAGGCAGGAAAATTATAGAGGGATCACGCTAATGAATACGGCGTATAAAGTATACGTGATGGTGGTGGCAGAGAGACTGCGGAAGGATGTCGAGGGGAAAGGAATATTGCCGGAGACGCAGGCGGGATTTAGGGTGGGTAGGAGTACTATCGACAATATCTACGTTCTGCAGAACGTGGTGGATAGAGAATTAGCGAAGAAGGGGAAGAGAGTGTACGCGTTTTTTGTGGATCTCAAAGGCGCGTTTCCGTCGGTGGATAGGGGAAGGTTGTGGGAGGCGATGGAGGATGAGGGAGTAGAAAAAGGCCTGATTGAGAGGGTAAGGGAGATATATGAAGAGACCAAAGACAAGGTAAGAGGAGGGGAGGGGATTTCGGAGGGATTCTGGATGGATAGGGGGTTAAGGCAGGGGTGTCCTCTGAGCCCAACGCTGTTTGCGATTTTAATTGCGGATATGGAAAGTAAGCTGGAGGCTGGGGTGGTAGGAGGAGTCAGGATAGGAGGGGTTAGAATTTGGTCACTAGCGTATGCAGATGACATAGTGTTGCTGGCAAATAGCGAGGAGGCCTTAAAGGAGATGATGAAGAGGTTGAGAAGATACCCGATAAGAAGGGGTTAGAGTTGAATGCGGAAAAGTCCAAGGTTATGGTGTTCAGAAAAGGAGGGGGAAGGGATAAGGGAGGAGAGTGGAAGTGGAAGGGAAAGGAGGTGCAGGAGGTGAAAGAGTTTGTGTACTTGGGCTTCGTATTTCGGAGGAATGGGGGAGTGGATGGTCACATAAAAGAGAGAGTGAGGAGAGCAAATGTGGTGATGAGGCAGGTGTGGGGGTGGGGAAAGGAGCTATTCGCAGATGAATTTGGACGGAGAATGAAGCTGTTTGATTCGCTAGTGATGAGTGTGCTATTGTATGGAGTGGAGGTGTGGGGGTGGAAGGAAAGTGAAGAGGTAAATAGAACGCAGGACAGGTATGTAAAGTGGACCCTGGGGTTGGCAAGGAACACGCCTAAGTATATTGTCAGGAGGGAGACGGGTAGAACGATTGTAGGGATTCTGGCAGGGAGCAGGGCGTGTAAATATAAGGAGAAATTTTTTGAAGAGGGGGGAAGTAGGCTGGTTAGGGAGTGTTGGTGGAAGAAGGAGAACAGGAGAGGGGGTGGGAAGATGGAGGCTGAGAGGGAAAGGTATTTTAGAATGAATGGACTGCAGATGGATGAAGTGAGAAGGATGCACGAGGAAGGAAGGAAGGTTTATGACTTGGTTAAGCAAAATGGCATGGAGAGAGAGAAGACAGAGGGGGAAGAGAGAATAAGAGAGTCAAGGTTTAACGGAAACTATGTGTGGATTATGCAAAGGACAAGAGCGCAATATTTATGTGTGAAAGGAGAGAAAGGAAGTCAGGAACTTATAGCGAGGATGAGGTGTGGGTGTATGGAGGGTTTCAAAAGGTTCTGGCTCCCTCGGGAGAAGAGGATATGTGAACTGTGTGGAAAGGGGGATCCAAAAGTGGAGCACTGGTTGGAGGAGTGCGTGGAGGTGGAAAGAAGTGAGATAAGCATGGAGGCACTGTTGCATGAAAAGGGGGAAAAAAGGGCAGTAGCATGGGTGAAGGGAGTGTTGGATAAGATGGAGATGAAGAGAAGGAAGAAGGAAGAGGAATGCAGACGGAAAGATTGTAAATGGGAGAGAAAGTAGATATAAGTAACATAAAAATATTGTAAATAGTAGATAAGTAGTAGGTATTAGAGCGAAAACAGAGGTTGGCAAGCGAGGCAATGCGAAAAAGTAGGGACATGCGTGCGAGGCGAGGCGAAGCGAGGAAGGCAAGGCGATAAAAGCGTGTGACTTAGAGATAAGGAATGGATGGATGTTAGTCTTTAAGTGTTAGTTTTTAAGAAAATTCTGTAAAAATGGAAGTGTAAGCAAGTCAATTTTTTAAGGCCAGCAGGCTGAAAAATAAACGTTTATCTATCTATATTTATTTTTATAGGAAATTATGGAATTTGTTGAAATTTTTTTTCAAATATTACTTACTTGCTCCTAAAATAAGACTGAAAAGAATAGTCGCTATTAGGTATCGCAGGTTCGTTTCGAAACTCTGCATATTCTGAAATAATATGAAGAAAAACAAAATTAGAACTTCATATTTAGATATATGTAAATTTAATTTCTTACTTCTCTTTTGGTTCCCTTGAAGATCCAGTGATGTGATGAATAAATTGTAGAGTCAATAAATCGAGTGCGAATATCTTGATGAAACAATTTGCTCTTGAAAAAACAACCATATATAGGCTGATATTCTTATCTTTCTTATCTCGTTTCATTAAAATTTATTATGCACGTGATTGCGTCGTTTATTCAGTTTTGCACACGTTTCTAAAATTCGTCGCCTTTAAAATTGAGTAACAACATCAGTGGAGCATACTAGATTCTTGAGTGGGGGAACACCACCCCACTACCCTACCCTCCAAGCCCTGGAGAAAATACTTACATTGACTTTAACCATCGCATCCTTCATGAAAAAACCTTCTTACTTTGTGCATTTTTCGATGAAAAACAACTGTTTTTAATGCTACTTTTCTCCAGGCAAACCCACCGCAGAAGGGCATAAGCGCCATCCCGGGTAAAAATATTACATTCTCATAATGAGAAGGTATCGGTTTTATCTAAAATTTGAGTTGGTCGGTTTTTTGGTCTTGATTTTGTCTTCAATGTCTTCAATATGTATTCAAGACCTTCTTGTTTCGTCTCACCAGCTAGACACTGGAGATATACATACTTCTCTTGCATTTATGGCTGTGAACTATGCCAAGACAAGACTAGGTAGACTTGTCTCAAGACAAGAAGTGTAAGTGTTGATAAATATACCGAATCGCTCTTAAAGAAAATTATATTACCGATTTGTGGCACCGGCTGACCTGGGTAGTATACCCCCACCATTGCGTTCAGCGCGCTACCCCTCACTTCCTTGTTCTCGCTGGCGTACCTGAGATATTTAAACTGGGCATTGTAAGTAGAATTGTAAACTTTATCACCGGGATTCCCGACAATGGAATTAAGCTGTTGTTTCTTTGGGTTCCAGTTTAGATATAATTTTCGATGGAGTTTATTACTCTAAAATTTGAAGCTTTTCAGCTTCAAAAACGCGTAAAATGAAATTAAATAAAAAAAATTATTTCAATAAATCTTGAAATTAAAACAGAACTGTCTGATTGAAAGTTCAACTGCTTTGTTGAAAAATATTCTTCTTAGGTTGAAAATTTAAGTTTCTTGAACATACGTCAAATAAAATTGTTTTACTGCGTGATTAGACGTACTTATTACATTAATATATACATTGAATCGGTCTATTGTACGATATTCTTAAATTCAAAGTCATAAAGGTTAATGAATTTCAAATTGAAAACGTTGAAAAAATGAATAATCTGTAAGATAATGACGTGTAAATTTGATCAATTTCAAATTCTGTGACATAAACCAATTATTGCAACTTGATATATTAAAAATTGCAGTCAAATCTCACTTTTGAAACATTAAAGATGATAAAATTTGCGAAGTTTTCAATGTCCAGGTTAAAAGTCTTCAAAACTGAATAAATTTAAATTCTAAGCCAGAAATGTTTGATAAAAGCAAGTAACTCGCTTAGCCAAATGGTGGGGGTATACTCAGCAGGTCAGTGGATGCGAGTCGGGCCTGCCTGTCTCAACAGCAGCTGGCATATAAGATTTTCCATATAAAGATTAAAAATGTAATTTTGTAGAAGTATCTAGTGAACTGTTGGAAATAAGGAAAAATTGACAACATTTTTAGGTTCGCCATCCAGAAAACATAATCATTGAAGATAAATGAACTTATTAATACATGAAACATAAATAACATGAAGATAAATAATGTAAACATTCTATAAAGTTTGAAGCCGATTAGTGGTGACCCTCAGAGGCCTTGGTCTCAAGACATAAATTTTTGTCTTCAATTCGAAAATATTCCTCTCAAGGCATCAAAAATAATCTGGTTCTGTCTCACCAGCTAGACTAAAAAATAATTTGAAATTTTCTTGGATTGGTCTTCACCCAAGACAAAATCAGGACCAAATATTCTATACGAATGAAACTTATGTTAAAATAAATGAAATAAAATAACTTGAATAAAACTAAAATTGATATAAATTAGGGGCGACTGGGGCTTAGCCGACACTTGCTTTTTTGAAGAAAAATATGAACTGAGTGAACTTGGGTTTTCCAATAAAAGTGGGCCATAATGCCTTTTTTTATCGACAGAATTTTATGGCAATCTGCATGACATGACACGTTTTACGACATAAAAAATGTTTTCGAAGGTCAACATTTTTTTCCGACGCTGGTAGAAAATTATGTTTCTCTTTTGTACATCATCGTTCACTGTAATCAATGTATATTCATCTTATGTAAAAAGTGTTGAACATGAATGTGTTGTTAATTTTTGACTTTCCGATGATTTTCAATGTTTTTCGCATACCGATATACAAAATTGACGCGTGGGGCTAAGACAACACCGACTACGTCATCGTGCCTATATGATACAGATATACAGACACACTTGCAGAAATAGTTTTTTCTGACTCAGGGGGTCTGAAAACGTGAAGATTTGATGCAAACCGACGAAGTCCAAATTTACATAAAACTAATACCTTCTCATTATAGGATGAAAATGTAAAAAAATTTTGTTTCACAACGTATAAGATACCGTTGGATCGAAAATTTAGTTGGCTACAATAATACAATTTTTAAAAAATTTTCCATTTTTTTCTTCAAACATTATAGTCAAATGTCGACTTTGTCCCAGTGGGGTGTCGTCCTAGCCTCACTATATTTCGTTCGACAGATTTTCCATCAATTCACTTTTTTATCATAATTTATAAAAAAAGAATCGCGCTTCACAATCAAAAGCAATATTTTTTAGACAATGAATTCTCGATCCAAAAATACCTAATGTGTTTTCAAACAAATTTTTGTTCAATAAAAAGACGACTGGGGAAAAAAGTATCGGCTTTATATATCGGCTATATATATTATAATGATATTAAAATCTTGGCACCATAAGGAAAAAATAGTAGTCCCAATATGACTATTATTATCATAAAATGGAATATTCAAAAATCAGAAAAGTTCTGTTTAAGATTTTCTGTTGTAATAATTATTCGAATTTCATCATTTTTCTCTGGAATCATTCTTAACGCGAATAAACAAAAATGAAGTAAATTGAGTGTGTAAATAACTCTGTTATTCATTTTGATGGCGAAATAGCCTCTTTACAAGTTTCACAATATTAGTTTCGGGTTGCGTCATTTATAGACTAAGGCTTCTGTGTGTTTTCCGTCAAGTTAAAAAATAGTAATTAGTTAAATTTTTCTAATTTAGATCAGGAGATAGGACCGGGAAACATGTTTGCAATCTAGAAGAAGCCAGGGAAACGACCTAAATTTTTTTTCGCACACTTTGATGTTTATCCTGTGATATTTTGGAATATATGTATTTTTTCCACACCTGGCGCAAAAACTATTAGGTCTACCGTCTTCATTTTTCCATGGAAAAGTCTGTTGGATAGGGTACGAAAATAACCCCATAAATGAAAAATTGGGTTTTGTGAGAGTTAGAATGTCGCGGTTTTTTCGATATTTCAAACTTATTTTCAACTTTTCACTTGGTGCGAAGCTGTAGTTAATAATATTCAATAGATGTAATATTATTGTGATAAATGTTTTAAATAATTATGCTTCATTACCTCAAATTAATTATTATCTCCCTAGGTAAAAAGTATACAAAAAGTTAGAAATGTTAGGAAAACCGCAATTATCTAGCACTAATTTAGGAAGAAATAGTTGAAAACAATAATAATTTGTTTAATCAATCATGTTTGTCAAATTTCATTAAACCTTGCTATTAAGTCAAACGCGGACAAAAAGTTGAATTTTTCAGAAAAAAAGCAACTTCCTAACATGAACTTACTAGAATAATGTTATAAATGATAATAAATCTTTAAAGAAATCATTTTTTGTTAAATATGATTGATTTTTGCTTCGCTGTAACTGAAAAACTGAAAACCAGTTGAAAAGTTCTGATAAAACCGCGATTTTCTGAATTTATCCTGAGAGAACATTCCTATAAAGTATAATCAGCTATTTGAACAATTTATTTTATCAATTAATTATGAACAGCAAGTGACACATTATGTTTTGAAAATAAAATGTATTAAAAAAGTCGCAAAACATCTTAATTAACTCCGAAAACTTTCATAATCCAATTTTTACCCTTATGGGGCTTTTTTGGACCCTATAAAACAGACTCATAGGGGTGATATTTGAAGAGTAATTTTTGATTTGTATTCTATGACTAAATTTGAAGAGAAATGTTCATTTATCGACCAAATGTTGAATTCTCATGCTGAAAAGACCATTTTTCTACAATCAAGTTCAATTTTCAACTTGAAAATATGATTTTTCAATAAGAAAGTTTATTTTCAACCAAATAGTAGAATTTTTTACCAAAATAATTGAATCCTTGACCCTCAAGAACGCATTTGCAACAAAATAGTTACATTATCAAGCAAAAAAGACGAAAATCGAACAAAAAATGTAATATTTGATATTTCATAAAAAAAAAATTTTTTAATCAAGAAAAAAATTTAACTACATTTACGACCCAATTGTTAAATTTTCATGTCAAAGAGACGAATTTTCAGCAAAACAGTTGAGTTATCAACCAAAATATGACTTTTTACCATAACTGTTGAATTTACTACCAAAGAGTTAAATTTTTAACCAAAGAATTATAATTTTTAACCAAAAAACATGAACTCGTTTTCAACCAAGAAACATTCTTCAGTCAAGAGAGAAAAAAATTTTAAACTAAATTGTTGAACTTTCAAGGCAAAAATACAACTTTGTAATACAAAAAAAATAGAAATACAGTTGAATTTTAAATTCGAAAATATGAATTTGCTATCTGATAGTTGAATCTTTAACCCAAAAGGAAGAATTCTCAACAAAATAGTTGAACATTCAACCAGAAAATATAAATTCTAAATAAAAAATGTAATTGTTGATATTTCTACGCTTATTTTTTCAATTTTCAATCAAAAACAATTATTTTAACAAAAAAGTTCATTTTTAGCCAAAGAGTTCAATTTTTTACTCAAATAATTGAATCTTCAACCTGAATGGACGAATTTTCATGGAAATATAAGAATGTTGAACTAAAGCAGATCAATATTCAGCCAAAAAGTTGCAGTTTAAAATAAAAATGAAATTTTTACCAAATGAAATAAATTTCTGAATCAGAAAGAAGAATTTTCAACAATAATTCAATGTTAGAAAAAGAAAAAATCTTCAGTCAAATTTGGATGAGGTGAAAGTTTTTGTTTGAATTTGATTCTTTTTCGATTGAAAATTCAACGATTTGGTCGAAAATTGAAATATTTGGGTCAAAGTTGAATTATATTTCGCGAAAAATTCGTCTTTTGTTGAAAATTTATCACTTTTGCTGGACAATCTTTTTTTGTTTACAATTCAACTATTCTGTTGAACCTACATTAATTTTATTAACATGAATTTATTTTATTTTCGTGAAAAATCGCCTCATTTCCCCTTCTCTAATTATATTTTTCTCTTTTTTGTTTCAGGTATGTATTTCTTGACACTTGAAATTGAATAAGCCACAAACTGTCGAGTACCAGTGCAATATTGATACCGAGTGGTGAGTGTAATTCACAAAATGAACAAATGGTAAAAATGAAACAACACAGAAAAACTGGGGTTTCTTTAGGACTAATTTTTGGTTCCTGAGGAGATGCTATAAAAAGGAACCCCTCCGGTTGAAAAGGAACCCAAAACCATAATTGTGTTCCAATGAAGACTCCAGTTGGACCTCGAAATGAAACTTCAGTTGGACTTCCAAAGGAAACTCCAGTTGTTGCTCCAAAGGAACCCTACTTTGATAGAGACTTTTTCCAAAGAACCTATTTTTCCCTATACCTTCTTCGGCATTTTATCTAGTTGATAACACAACTTTTACGTTGAAGCACACATGTAATAGAACTCAGATGGACATAATATACTAAGAGAATTGAAGAACAAAATATTATGGCAATTGGAATAGATATAATGATTAATAAATATCATTTTCAGGTTATGTAGAAAACTTGTAAACGTAAAGGCGTATTCATATGTAAGAAACTTTTCGTCTTAAGTCATCAGTCAACATCAGACGTAAATTCTGTAAATTCCTAACTTACGACTCCCACTTTGCAAGCGGTTGGTTTGTGAATGCGCCTTTATGTTGTTCCATTCAAAAATTTCCAAAGGAACTCCTGTGGGTGTCCACAGGTTTCTATTGGAGTTCAAGTTCTAAAAGATACCAATTTTTATTCAGGCCACAACTTTACTGAACCCCAGTATTTTCTGTGTTCTAACTAAGGGGTCATCCATAAACTACGTTATCAATATAAAATATTTTTATCCTCTTCTCCCCCAAACCCCTATTTGACAACTGTACTTTTTTTACACTCCCCAACCCCCGAAAGTAACGAAGCCGTTTGCTGTAATTTTCAAAAAATGATTGAATTTTTAATTAAAAATATAGGATATCAACTAAAAATTGAATAGTTATATTTTCAGTTCAATTATGTTTGTTAATTTGCATTCATTATTGTTTCACTAAGTAAAGAGTCGACACAAAGTTGGTTGGACATTAATTTCTGAATTAAATTGTAACTATTCAATTTTTGGTTAAAAATTTAATCATTCAAAAGATTCTTGATTTTTTCGAGAATTTATCTTTTTGGTTTGAAATTAAACTATTTCAGTTGAAGATTCATCATATTAATTGAAAATTCGACAGTTTGGTTGACATTTATTTATTACTAAAAATGCAACTATTTTAAATGAATAATCCATAATGTCAGTTGAAAATTCATCTGTTTGGTTGAAAATTAATTTTTTCAACTGAAAATTTAACTATTCAATTTTTGGTTGAAAATTTATCTTTTCTAATTAAGAATTTATTTACTTTGCTGAAAATTCGTCTTTTTGGTAGAAATTAATCTTCTTGATTAGAAATTCATTTTTTTGGTTTAAAATTTAATAATTGAGTCGAAGATTCATTGCCTAAGTTGAAAATTCATCCTCTCGGTTGAAAATCGATTTTTGTAACTGAAAATTGCGCTATTCCATTTTCAGTTGAAAACTCATCTTTTTTAGTTCAAAATTCAACTATTTAGTTAAAAGATTTTGTTTCGTTAAAAATTCATGTATCCTTATGAAATTTTTTTTTCTCGCAGAAAATTAATCTTGATTGTTTGAAAATAAAACCGACTGCTTCAAAGTTAAACTTTTTTGTTAGAAATTAATTTTTCCAGTATAAAATTTATCTATTCTAGTCAAAGATTCATAATTTCAGTTAAAATTTCATTACCTAGGTTTATTTTTTTTCAAAATTAATTCTTTAACTAAAATATTACCTTCTCCACTTTGGTTGAAAACTGATATTTTTTAGTTAAGAATTCTACTAGTTGGTTGAGCATTCATGTATCCTGTTAAAAATCGTACTTTTGGTAGAGAATTAATGGTTTTGGTTGAATATTCATCTATCTTGTTGAAAATTTAATATTTTCACTTGGCATGTTAGCAATTTGAGGCAGTTCAAACTGAATTTAATATAGTAAACACATTAATTTTACTGAAATGTACACTGCATTTTAAGTATGTATATAAGAAGATAAAAAAAAAGCTCTAATAGAGTGTGAAGACAGTTATGACTTCCAGATACGTAACAAACTTGGCATCTCTAATGATATCAAAATTACGAAAATAAGAATTTTTTGCAACATGTTTCCCTAGAGCGCAAAAAAGCTCATTCAACGATTTGAAATTAATTTTGCTGTTTAGGATCCTCGAGTCCTCAATTTGAAAATTTTTCAGTTTTTAGAGCTTATAAATTTGTAAATCTCTTAATCTTTATTGATTAAATCAAACCATTAAAAAAATGGTAATGTACAACGTGTTCAGTGCTTGTTCAGAATTGATATATTCTCACGTGCATTTAATTTAAAATTCTAAAAACTTGAAATTCAAAATTATTCCATTTTTAGTACTAGAAACATTTGAAAGTAATTGAAAGAATTTGAGTTTCTCATGCTTCGAAGTTAAATTGTTAAGAACGAAAACTTTTAAATTAAAATTATCCATTTTTTTATACTTTTCAATTGAAAAGAATAAAAGTGATTCTCGCTTGGGGATTTATCAATTCTTCATGCCTTCAAGATTTACTTATTTTATTTTAAGGACAGCTCTGCTGAAATTTTTACAATCATGAATACTTTTTAAAATCAGTGTCTGCTTTTGAAACCCGTAGAATAAAACGTACTCAAATAAGATAAAGCTTCTGTGTCACGCGTGCTGTGATGTTTAATCAAATTTCGTAATTTTAGAACAGATTTTTCTTTCAACCTGAATACGCGATGATGAAGTAGATTAAATGTGTAAATAATTCTCTTGTTTCATTCTGAGGTGACGAAGCCTGTTTACGAGTTGCACAATATTACCGTCGTACTGCGTCATTTATAGAATATACTTGAAATAACAGAAAGAAGATAATCATTAATGCAACTGAAGACTTTATTTTATTTTATTACTAACATTTACATTATTATTAGACATTTGCACATAAAAACCCCATACACATACAATCTACCCCCTACTATCTGCAGCTGGATTTTCAGTAGAGGCGCTCGCATTTGATTAGACTTTTAGCCAAGGGAGTGGAAAACTGCAAAAAACCTCCCCCGAGCGCAGCCGTTTACCGAAAATTAATGTTCCAACTTTTCATTAGCATACACTGTCTGAATTGGGCGTTTGTTTATCGGCTGGGCAGGTCTAACATTCGAGAAGGCTCCCCCATCCAACTTTATTTTCCTGAACCCATTCAGCTAAAATGAATAGTACGAATATACATTAGTAGTAGTATATCAATTATCGAACACATTTCCGTATATGTTTTAAATAAATATATGTTCTCACCAAGTCTTCGGAAATAATGTTTAGTATTTGAAGTTCGAACCAAGTCACGGATTCCGAGCAAGGTGGATAATCTAAAGAGCCTTTGTAAAATAGAATTTCTGGTGGAGCTGCCACATCTACGAGTAATAATGTTGCTAAGGGAAACGGGTGTATCAGAGCTGTTGAATTTATGGATTGCACCTCATGTATAATCTTTTCCAGGTCCGTGAAGAAAGGTTTGGTCTCTGTAGTGGGACTGGGATCCTGAAATTTGAAGGATTTGTTAATAAAATAGGATTTTTTGGGAAGACGAATTCATTTTTTATTTCTTTTCTCTAATTTTTTTAGGACATGCGTTTTTAAAAGGATTTAAAGAAAGTTAAAATGTTTTTTTGTAATCCAAGGAATATTCAAGAGCTTTAAAAAGCTTCAAGGGATCAAGAAAAGATTTATAACATTTTAGGGTATTTATGCAACGATTGGTTAGGACATATGAGGTTTCAGAATTTTTAAGAGATTCCAATTGATTGTATGAAATTTCCAAAAATCACAATGATTTTGGCAGATTTTAAAAGCCCTTAAGGTTTTGTATTAAATTTTCCAGGATTTCATGTAATTGCACGGCATCTTATAATATTCCAATGGATTTCATGGAAATTGTCCACAAGAATAGATGAATTTCATAAGAATTCAAATATTTCAGGGTACTGACAAAGATTTTTAAAAAGTTTAAAGATTTCAGGTTTCTTAGAAAACCTCAAGGAATTTTCAATTGATTTCAATAAATTGAAGGATTTTGAAGAATTTTTTAGATTCAATCTTTAAATTAAATTCAGAATTATATGATCATTCAAAAGTAAAAAAATTGTTGAGAGCTTTGAAAAATGTCAAGAAATTGCGAAAAATTTTAAAGGAGCTGAATTATCTTAGGATATTTTTAATAGATTTGAATAATTTCAAGTATCTCCAAAATATTTAAAGGATTGTAGGATATTTCATTACATTTAAATGAAATTTCAAAACTTTCATAAGCTCCACATAGAGAAATTCCACTTTGAAAAATTCCAATTTCGTAGGGCTTCAAAGATTTAAGGAGATTTTCAAATTTTTGTCATTTCATTGGCAATTCACCTTGAATTCTTAATAATTTATCCTAAATTCTTTTAAATTCTTCCAAATTCATTCCATTCTACTCAATGCAATATATTTCTTACTTCACTTTGAGATTTTATTTAATATACCCTAAAGCTTTTTAAACTCACCTTGAATTCTTAGTTATTTTATGGAATTTGTTTGGTTTCCCTCAAATTTGTCTTAGCCCCTTTCAAACTTACTAAATTCAATGAATTTTTGCAAATTTTTTAATTGTTATCTCATAATTAAATTTTTTCACTTTTCTCAAATTCCTTTTAATCTACTCCAAGTTTACTTAAATCAACTGATGAATCAATTTTTTGTCAAAAACATTTGAATTCTTTTTAAATTACCTTGAATTGTTTTAATGTCTTAAAAACCCAATTCTGTTGAATCCGTTTTAATTCAAAAAAATAATAGTCACATTAATAATGCATTTATAGATTTATTCATTTATTCATTATTAATATGCATTAGTAATGTGAACATTGTTGTTCTTTAATTAAAACGAATCAAGTTAAATTCAAAAGAATTCAGATGGATTTGAAACGAATTTTCATGTCACTATTTGTTCCGAAATTAGTAACTTTTGGTCACTTTTTCGGTTAAAATAAGTCACTTTTTCCAAGTGAATTAGGCTGTGGCAGCCCTGCTTTGCACTTAACTTATTGAAAAAAGCATTTCAACTAATTAATTTGCACATCTTACGTCAAACCACAATTTAAATACTGCAAGACCGTCCTCCTGTGATTCAGCTTTCTTAAATGATTTCAAGTCTTCCTTATAAAAATATAAGTGCATCTCCATAACCCTCCTATTGAACAAAAAAGATTTCATGAAAATATCGAACACTTTTCCAGTTTTAGTAGCAATAAAAATATCAAGAGAGCCTTCTGACTTACGAATACATGTCTTTCTTTCCAGGCTCATAATTTATGAACTCCGTCCACTTTTTATTCGTAAAGTTGAAATAAAAATTATAATAATTATTATCATCTTTAGTAATGGTTCCATTAATTACTCATAAAATTTGAATTAGTGAAAATTCTACTAATTGATTGACAAATCGAATATTTACCTAATAAAAGGTTATTAATTTATCATTTCACGCATTAAATAGTAAACAATCACAAATTTGTTACACCTACACAAGTTAATAAGAGAAAATATTTACTAATGCTTTGGTAATTTCGATCATTAAATAATTAGTGAACATTCCTTGTCGATTGTTTTCGATACAAAATCGAGATTCAGCTGAATTATTTTTAACCTTAAATAAGTAAGGTAAAATACATAGGCGTGTAAATGATTCTAGTGTTTCCTCGTAGCCTACTTACAAGTCTCGCCGTATTGCATTCTTATTTTGTCAATAAAGTTAAAAATGCTACAATACCGCGTTTTTCTGAATAAACGTTTCAATTTTTTTTCTTTACATTCAAGCAGTAAAATGTCACTAATAAAATTAGCGAAATATACATAATTTGACTTTAGAGAGTTTAAAATTTTTTTGGAAGACTTACCCTTTCATGAGCCCAGCGGAAAATGGTTTTTTCAAATACGTAATTCTTACGAAGGGGTCCTCCAGTAAACATTGGACGTTTTCCAGACCAATTAGCTTTCACTTCCACTGTATCATAGAAAACGTAGAAGAATGTATAAAATAACATAAAGCAGAATTAAATTTATGATAAGAAATAATTAATGTACATTACCAGTGAGACCAGTATTCTTAACGGTCATTTTCGTTGGTAATGTATGGAAATCTGTAAATTTCAGTTCTTCCTTAATGAGTGGAAAATCACCAATTTTGGATTTTGCATCCATAGCTATGGGAGATTGAAAATTCCCATTACATGTTGAATAATGTTTGCCCCAGTTTTTAACATCTTTATAACTGAATGCGCCTGGAAGAAAGGAATAAAAATTGTAAAGCCTTCTAAGAAGAACCAATTATCTACATTGCTGCTTTTATTATTTGGATAATTTTCAAAGAATTGATGCTTTTTTATTATTCAAGAAAATGAAATCGTATCTCTCATGTGTATCCATTCATATTAAATTTCATAGAAAATTATAAAATGTGTCTTAAAGAAGTTTAAAAAATATCACTTACTTGCTCCTAAAATAAAACTGAAGAGAGTAGTCGCTATCAGGTATCGCAGGTTCATTTCGAAACTCTGCATATTCTAAAATAATATGAAGAAAACAATATTACAAATTTATATTTAGATATAAATTTAAATTGTTACTTTTTCCTTGGTTTTCTTGAGGATCCAGCCGTTTGATGAATAAAATGTAAAGTCAATAAATCGGATGCTAGTATCTTGAAGAATGAATTTGCGTTTGAAAAACGACCATATATAGGCCGACGTTTATATATTCCTTGTCTCGTTTTCCTATAGTTTATTATGCACGTGATTTTGCCGTGAATTTAGTTTTGTAGACTTTCTTAAACGTCGCTGCTGTCAAAATTTAGTGATAACATAAGTGGGGCACACTAGATTTTTGAGAATGCTGGTAACCCCCACCATCCTAACTCCTCTGGAGGAAAAATTGACATTGACTTTAAACCTCCGCATTCTTCATGAAAAAATATTCTTACTTCGTATATTTGTCGATTAAAATAACTGTTTTTAATGCTTGAATAATCTGAAATTGAAAGCTGAATACAAGTTTTCCAAACTTCAAAAGATTTAAATTGAATATTTTAAAAGTATAACTATTTAAAATTTAATACTATTTTACACTCAAAGACTTCATGAAATTCCGTTCGTCCTAATTTTCTCCAGGCAACCCCACCGCAAAAAGGTATGAGCCCCAAAGATTGGAATTCTGAAAGGAATTAAGTCACTTAAGTGCAAAAATTCGTCACAATCAATTTTCGTGAACAAAAAATTGTCTTCATTCCTGGCTTATGAAAATACCCACGATTTTTGTTCAATATTAAAAAATATATATACGTTCATATGAGGAAAACTCCATGTTAGTTTTACGTGGGATGAACAATGTTTATCATCAGAAAATTATTTTTCATAAATTCGAATTTTGAAGTTTTTTGCTGAAACAATTTAAGTTACAAAACGAATGTCAAGACAAGACATTTTCTGACTGAAAAGTTCTTATATTCAATATATCCAAATATACTTCACATTTATCCAGGTATTTTTCAACAATGTATTAAAACTTTATTTGAAGCTCAGTTTAAAAAACAAATAAAACTTTTTAAATCTCGTGTAGAGAGTAAAATTAGTTTAACGGCAGGAACCTGGAGACTCTCATAAAGAATCTGAATAAATAGATAATAAAAATTTGATAACGTGTGGGTCCAGGTATTATTGATTTATTTTTGAAACTGAGATTGAGACTTTTGTAACTTAAATTGTTTCAGCAACAAATTTCAAAATTCGAATTTATAAAAAAAATTTCCAGATGATAAAAATTATTCAGCCCACGTAAAACTAAAATGGAGTTTTCCTCATATGAACGTATATATATATATTTTTATATTGAACAAGAATGGTGGGTATTTTCATAAGTCAATAATGAAGACAATTTTTTGTTTATGAAAATTGAATTTTTTCATTTGTCTCAGAAAACTAATGAATAGTTATGTACCTAATATTTATTGAAAATGTAAATTAAATTTCCATATAACAATAACAACAGTAATTGTATAGTCTGCATCAGTTTTTAAGATTAGTTATCTAGTATATGATGCCTGTTTTTTTTTCATCCTTGACTTTGATTAGGATTCTGTGGTTCAGAATGTGCCTCCACAAAATTACTAGTTTTTGTCACAAAATAGATTTTTTTTGTTGCCAAAATAGGTTTCTTTATTTGAAAATGCAACAAAAATTGCAATTGAAATTTGATAATTTTCAGTAGAGAATTCAATCATTTTGTTGAAAATTCGTTTCTGTTGGTTGAATACAGTTATTTTTGACTTTTAATTAAAATATTTCGTTTTTAAAATATTAATTATTATCCGCTTGTTTACAAATCATCTTCTTAGGGTTGAAAATTTAAGTTAAAAGTGGAACAAATTTCTGAAAAGTTCATTTTTGTTGTTGAAGATTCATAACTTTCGTTGAAAATTCGTTTTTCTTTTGTTAAAAATTGATTTTTTCAACTGGAAATCTAAATATTTTGTTGAAAATTCAAATTATTTGTTGAAAATTAACTTTTGTGTAGAAAATTCATATTCTCTAGTAATTTGGAATTGTACTATTTTATCACATTGGCTATCTGTTTAAGAAATGTTATCTTAAAAAATCGAAATAAAAAAATTATGAATATTTATGTTCCTAATATTTATTAAAATGTTCAACAAATGTTGACATAACAATAATATATATATATATATATGTGTATATATATATATATATATATATATATATACCTTATCTTATATATTAAAAGGATATTATAATCTTGATAGTATAATGAAAATGAATAATTGTTTTAATTTAAAATATTTTAAACTGAAGTTTTATACCAGTATTACCTCCTACATTTTCCAACTAAAAATTACTATTTTTGACGCTTAGATAACCTCATAATGAAAGCCTTTCAAATTTAATAGTTTTAACGTCGTAATTAGATAATTTCAATTTGACATGTTTAAACTTTAAAAATGTATCATTCAGTAACTGCAAATGTAAGTTCTATAAGGATTAACAAATTGTAATTAAAGATTTTTACACTAAAACAATTTTAAGTTTATTAATATTTGACTGTGGAAGACTTCATGAATAAATAATTATGTTTTTATTCTGCAGGTTTTGAAATAATTGTTTTCATTGAAAACTTGGGTCTTTTAGACATGAATTATCTTCTGCGCATCCGCAAATAAAAAACTGTCATAATGTGTTTTTGCGAGCCACTATAATATACCTGTTCATAATTTTTATGTTTTCTCTAGAATTCTAATTCAAATGATTTGACTACACTTTTCTACAAAAGTCTAATCTTTGAGTAATCAAGATGAAAATGGTTGAGTTTTGACAGCATATAAATTTGAAAATATTTTGTTGTAAGTCTCATAATTTCTAATCGTTCATTTCGAACAAACACAAATTTTAAAATGTGCTATTAGTCTGCAATTTAATATTGTAAAATTCTAAATCCTTGAAGTTCGGAATTATACAATTTTTAATATTGGGAAAATTGACAGAATGACAGGATTTTTAAGACAATTTCAGATTTTAACGCAGTGTCTAGTTTGGAACACCGAAATTCTTTTGAATCAAAATTTGATATTAAAAAAAATCTCGTAAAATAAAGAGGCTTGAAAATAAACTAAATATTTAGAGAATGACAACAGTAGTAAGAAAGGGCTTATGAGTATCAGCGTAGAGTTGAAGAGCACGTTTTCAAGGTTCAGCACAATTATAAATAATTTTAAGTTCTCGCATTGTGTAAGGCTTTGAAGAAAAACTTTAAAAGAAAAGGAATTTAAAAATATTTTAGATATTACTTTTCCAAAAAAGGAGGTAAAGATTATACTTCTAATTAGATATTTTGTATAGATAAAAGGTGGTACAATCTGTCTGCAGTTAGATGTTGTTATGATGCAAATACGAAGTAGAATAGAAAAACAGGAAAAATTATTCGTTTCAAAAAACAAACATTGCAAAAAATTGAAAACCTTTTTTTTCCAGTGTATGTAATTCGAATTAAACATTCGTCATTCATAAAGATACCCATAGAAGCAAATGTAAAACTGTATCAGCATGACTGTTCAATATGCATAGTCATGCAATCATAAAAAAGTGTGTGTTTGAACTGAATATGAAATTTTGTAAAATTAAGTTCATCAATTTTTCCATTTTTGAAACCTGCTAAATCGAATAATGTAAAAATAATGAAAAGTTTCCTTAAGGAATTCAATATCCTTCGAAAATACTAAGAAATATGCCTTTGTAGCTTACAAATTTTAAAGGAAAGCTGAAAAGTGCAGATAAATCTGCAACTATCTAGCATTACTCTAAAAGAAGATGGTGATAATCAACAAATAAATGGTTCAAACAATTATGTTTCACTATCTTGAATTAATTATTATTTTACTAGGTGAAAATAATTATTTGTTTATAATATAAATTTTATTATGTGACTTGTTTTTTGAGCATATTCAAAACAAAATTTTCATTTATATTGACAATGGCGAGTTGCACAAGGCTTCTACAAAGTATATTTAACATCATTTCTTTACATTTTTCAGAAAAATCCCCATTCCAATGCGGGGCAAAATTATGTTTTTTAGGTGTGAATTTTATAAAAACAGTTTATCAATTATTTTTGGAAAATTTTAGAAATATTTTATAAACGAAAAGTTTCAAACACATGTTAATTCAACTTGAAATTAGAAAAGTTATAATATAAAGAAAAAATTTGAATTAATTAACCATTAAATGCATTCAAACTGTCAAATATTTATAAAATCTTTTCCTTAAGTAGTCAGACTTAATTATACCTTAGATGATTATTTGTTGAACAATTTACAGAGCATGAATTAGCACGAATGATCGTATTACTCAATCGTGAAAACAATTATATTTTGACGTGATACTCATTTCCATGCTCAGAATACTTTAAATAATCTTCGATGTCTACGAAAAACACGAAAAACAGTCTTCTATTAAGAGAAACTAATAAATAGTTGAAGTGTCTCGTCTCGCCCCAGAGCATGGGGCGAGATGAGACATGTGCACAAATTATAATTTTCATATTTTCGTCGCAATTGCTATTTTTGGAACACTTATTCTTTTATGAAATTGATACGTGAAAGTTCATAGATTTTATGGAACCACTTACATTTTTAAAAAGTACTATAGATTTCAAATATTTCACTGAAAATTATAACTATGCTCATCTGCGCTGCGGAGCAAATTTTAATTTTTTTCAGAAATTCTTTTACCAATCGTTTGGATTTCGTTTGGTCGCGTTTGGAAGCTCACTTTTGATGTTTGGACGACGAAATTATGTGAGTTGTCGAATAAAAAAATTAATTATCACCAAACTCGCGAGTGGCGCCTTCCCAAGTGGTAGTGACCCTCTTTGGTCAGCCATGCCCCTAAATATAATATAATGTGTCAGACATCCTGCCAAGAATATTTGTCGAAAAATCGAATTTTTAGAAGACATCCTCTGTAAAGCATTCATTATTATTTTTAAGAATAGAGGTTTTACTGAATTTTTGACGCCCCGGAATACTCTAAGGGCTGTGCCCTGAATCAAAGCATTTTTTTAATCAAGAAAAATTAGTGAAATTTTTTTTTAGTACATGAAACAAAATAAAGGGCGATACTTCAAAAATCAAAGAAATATTTTTTTTTTGGACCAGCCTAATAAAAATGTATTTCCTCCATATTACGGTGGTCCGAAAACACCAAATTTTTGAAAATCGAAAATGACTAGTACTCAAAAATATTTTATTATGAGAAATTGTTTATTGTGACATATTGTTTATATTATTATATAATACAGTAAGTATGTGCAGAAGCAAAGATGAAAGAGATCTTCAAGAAATATATGAAATCAAAAATGGAATTGAACAAATCAATTCGAAATTATCACAAAACTCATTTCGACTGCGTTTCTTGAACCAATTTTATGTCGTATTTTCGAAATTTGTTTCTTGTAACACAGGCATGATTTCTCCTTACATGGAGGAATTTCAGAATCGTTAGTTCTATTTTTGTATGAATTTAGGAAATTTTGGAAAGTTCTAACATTCGTAAAATGTGTGTTAAATATAATTATGATTTTTTTTTTTTAAACATTAGAACTTTTAAAAATTTAAGAGTTTTATAGAAATTTAAGAAATTATGTAAATGTTAAAATTTTTTCAAATTTATAAACTTCGTAAATAAAAAAAAATAATGAAAAAATTGAAACCATTACAAATTTTAATTCTTTTATAAATTCTGAACATTTTCTAAATTTGGATAATTTTATAAATTTCAGATATTTTGATAACTTAAAAATTTTTTTAGAATGTTTGAAAATTTCTAAAATTTTGAAATTTTAGATATTTCAGAAATTTGAGAGAGTTTGGTAACTTGAGAAATTTTGAAAATTTAAGTCGATTCAATAATTTTAGAAATTTTGGCAATTTTATAAATTTGGCACATTTTAGAAATTTTAGAAATTTTGATAATTCAAAAAATTTGGAACATTTCAGAAATTTCGATAATTTTAGGATATACGGAAATTTAGATCATATAAAAATTTTCATCATTTTTGGAAAGTTCCGGTATCACAGTTTTCGCGACGAGGGACTCGAATAACTCAAAATGCGTGCTTACAGATGTATAATGTTTTATCATTTGCGTATGAAGTCACTCTTTACTCATGAAAAATTGAACTTGAGCCTCGCTTTATAGGAATGAAAAAGGGCTAAAATCATGCTTGTCTTCTAAAAATTCGATTTGTTTGAAAATCTTCTTGTCAGGATGTCTGACACATCATATTATATTTAAGGACACGGCTGACCAAAGAAGGTCACTACCACTTGGGAAGGTGCCCCTCGCGATTATGGTGCTAATGAATTTTATATTCGATAACGCACACAATTTCTTCACCCAAACGTCAAAAATGAGCTTCCAAACGCGATCAAAGGACATCACAACGATTGGTAAAAGAATTTTTGGAAAAAAATAAACTTTGTTCCTCAGCGTGAAGTTAGCACTCGAATTTTGAAAACTCAATATTTTTTTGAGTTTTCCGTCCAAACGAGAAAATTTGGCTTCCAAACTTGACCAAACGATGATTAAACGATTTCATTAAACGAAAACTGGACATTTAATTATTGGTGTGCTAACTTCACGGACATCTACTTTTCTCCATGCAAACCCACTGCAAATGGACGTGAGTGCCATAATTTGAAATTCTAAATTTCACCCTATTAATGACTTTATATGCTACGAAACCCTTTTTTATAAGCATAGCACCTGCTTTGACTAATTTCTTCAGTTTTTTCAAATTAAAAACAACTATAATATATACGAATGAAACTAATATCAAACTAAATAAAATAAAATAACTTAAATTAAACTAAAATTAAACTAAATTGGGGACTACTAGGGCTAAGCCGACAGCCGAGCTAATCCGACACTTGCCATTTTGAAGAAAAATATGAACTGTGTGAACTTGGTTTTTACAATAAAAGTGGGCCATAATGCTTTATCTTTATCCACAGAGTTGCATGACAATCCGCATGACATGGCACGTTTTACGACATAAAAAGTGTTTTCGTGAGGCTGAGTCGACACCACATACGTCATCGTGCCGACAGGATACAGATATACAGACACAAATACAGACAGACACCTTTGTAGAAATATTTTTTTTCTGACTCAGAGGGTCTGAAAACGTAAAGATTTGATGCAAACCGTAAAAGTACAATTTTACATTAAACTAATACCTTCTCATTATACGATGAGAATGTAAACAAATTTAGTTTGACAACGTATGAGATATTGTTGAATCAAAAATTTAGTTGGCTACAATGATAAAAATTGAAAAAATGGTCCATTTCTTTCTTGGAACATTATAGTCAAATGTCGACTTTGTCCCAGGAGGGTGTCGTTTTAGACCCACGATTCTTCGTTCGACAGATTTTCCATCAATTCACTTTTTTTTATCATGATTAATAAAAAAAAAGAGCGCTTGAAAATCAAACGTTATATTTTGTAAGCAACTAAATTCTCCATCGAAAAATACTTAATATGTTTTCAAACAAATTTTTGTTCAATAAAAAAAGGACTGAGAAAAAAGTATTGACTTAGCCCCACTCTGCCCTATATTTTATAAGGATATTATAATATTATATATTATCTCATCCTATATATTATAAGGATATGAAAATCTTGATACCATAAGCAAAAAATAGTAGTCAAAATGTGACTATTATTATTATAAAATGGGATATTCAGTACCTCATTCTTCCTACTAATTGTAGCTTATGAAGGCCTAAAATAAAAAATTGTTACATCCTTCAGGTTTTAATTTGAGAATTTTTAAACTGAAGTTTCTTACGAGTCCTATTTCGTACATTTTTCAATGAAAAATAGCTATTGCTTACGCTTAGATAATCTCATATTGAAAGCCTTTGAAATTGAACAATTTTAACTTTGGGATTGGCTAATTTCAATTTGATACGTTTAAAGTTTGGGAATGTATCATTCATTAACTACAAATATAACTTCTATAAAGATTAAAAAATTGTAATTGAAGATTTTAAAACTACAATTATTTAAAATTCATCAATATTTGAGTGTGGAAGACTTCATGAATAATTGATTCTATTTTTATTCGTTAGGTTTCGAAATACTTGTTTTCATCGAAAACATGGGTCTTTTAGAAATGAATTATCTCCTACGCATCAGCACATAAAAATCTGTTATAATGTGCTTCTGCGCGATCCACTATAGTAAGTTCTTAAAACTTGGAATTCGAAATGATTCCATTTTTAATATTAAGAACATTTTAGATTAGAGGATTAAAAAAAATGCAGATTTTAAAACAGTGTCTAATTTTGAACACCCTAGAATGAAATGTATTAAAATTAGATAAAGCTCATCTGTAATCAATTATATATCAGTATTCTGAGTTTAGAATTTACAGATTTCGAATATATTAATCTTTAGTTTAGATGCTTTTGCTGCTATCAATTTTTTTTTAGCGCAAAAACTATTAGGTCTACCGTCTTCATTTTTTCCATGGAGATGTGTTTTGCTTGTCTAATGCGAGTGAAAATACTGAAAACTCTGAGCTACATTTTCATAATAGCGTTGCCATGTAAAAAGATTTCAATTTAGGCCTTTTAGTTAAAAAATTCTCAAAATTGACTTAAATTTTGCTCAAAATCAGCATACAGTATCAAAAATTTTCTGGAAAAAACGGAAGTATTTCTTTGTAAACTCCAAAGGTCAACTTTAGGAAAATTATTATTAAAAAATCTTATTCAAAAGCAACACACGGAATGAAATCGAGTTGAAACTCAACGTAAGTGAAAAATTGAGTTTAGTGAGAGTTAGAAAGTTCCAGTTTTTTCTAAAGTTTTGATACTTTTGTCCATTTTTCACTTCTTCAGGTGAAAATAATTGCAAGTTCATGAACAAAATTGTTTATACAATTTATTTGCTTTGGCTTTTTACTTATTAACAAATAATACAGAAATATCTCAGGGAGAATAATTTTTTAAACAATCTCTTCCTGTTTTGTGAATATTTTTTCCTGTAATAAGACAGTCAGATTGGGATCGTATTAAATATAAATTTTCCTCGAAGTAGCTACATGAAGCACTTTTGTTTAAATTAATAATTATAATGATACTAATTGTGTGTTCCTAACCCGAAAGCCAAAGAAACTCATTTAGGAGAAGATAGTCGAGAACAATAATAATTTGTCTAATGAATTATGTTTGTGAAATTTCATTAAACCTCGCTATTAAGTGAAACGGTGAGAAAAAGCTCAATATTCCAGAAAAAACCGCAGTTTCCTAACATTATCCTACCAGAATATTGTTATAAATAATAATAAATGGTGAAAAATATTATTTTTGTTGAATATAATTGATTGTTGCCTCGCTTTGAATAAAAAGTTGAAAACCTGTTGAAAAATGCGAGAAAAACTGCAACTTTCTAGTATTATTTTTAGAGAATATTGTGATGAATGATAATAAATGGTTAAGGCATTCATTTCTGTTAAATATAATTGATTTTTGCTTCGCTGTAACTGAAAAGTTGAAAACCAGTTTCAAAATTCTGAAAAAATCGCGACTTTCGAAGTCTATCCTGAGGGAATATTCCTATAGACAATAATCAGCTGTTTGAAAAATTTATTTTATAATTTCATTATGAATAGAAAGTAACACCTTATGTGTTGAAAACAACATGTATTGAAAAATCGCAAAAAATCTTAATTAACTGCAATAACTTGCTTTACCCAATTTTTCACTTATGTGTTTTTTAGGACCCCATAAAACAGAATTATGGGGGTGGTATTTGACAAATATTTCTTGATTTTTTCTATGTCTAATTTGGAAGAGAAATGTTGAAATGTTTATATGCTTTGGAACATTAAGACCACAAATTTCATGATTTTTTGCGAATATGTTTTCATGAAAAGAAAGGTTCAATATTTTTCAAAAATCCTAGTTCCAGCGATAGCTGTACGTGTGCTGAATGTACCATTAAAATTTGAAAGCCATCGATTGAACCGTTTTTGAGAAATAATGGTCGCCAGTTTAAAGAATGTAGTTTCAAGAAAAAAGCGTTTGAAAGTTCATCCTTATTCAAGGCAAATTATTTTTACAGAATTTGCTGCATAACTGCAATTTTCGACGGAAAATTGGAAAAACATACAATTGAACAAAATTTTGGTACTCGAAAACAGAACTTTGGTGAAAAGTAGCACTTGAGGGCTCTGAATATGCGTAATTAATTTACAGTGAAATATATGAATAGTACACCATCGCTTCGTTTCATTGAATGTTTCTTTTTTCCACGTTTTCCATGTTTAAAACTTTTTGTGAATTATTATATGCTGTCCTGAATAATTTTTTTCTCATTAGGAAATTAGTTTTCCAATTTTTAATTGGAAAATATCGCGACTACTCGAATTAGTAATTTGCTCATAACCTTTGTAGAGGCCTGAATGCGAAAAGCTTTAAAACAGGAGAAATAAGGAGATTTTCCACACTTTCCAATCAAGAGGAACCAAATTTTCAACCAAATTGTCGAACTTTCATAGCAAAAATACAAATTTGTAATACAAAAAAAATAGAAACAGTTGCAATTCGAATTCAAAAATATGAATTTTCTACCAGATAGTGGAATCTTCAGCCCAAAAAAAAAAGAATTATCAAGAAAATAGTTGAATTGTCAACCAGAGAATATAAATTCTCAACAAAAAATGTAATAGTTGATATTTCTACGAGAATTTTTCTAATCTTCAATCAAAAACAATTATTGTAACAAAAAAGTACATTTTTAACCAAAAAGTTCAATTTTCCACTCAAATAATTGAATCTTGAACCTAAATGGACGAATTTCCAAAAGAAATATTACAATTTTCAACTAAAACAGATCAATATGCAGCCAAGAGGTTGCAGTTTGTAACAGTTTTCAACCAAGAAAGATTCTTCAGTCAAGATAGAAATAAAATTCAACCAAATTCTTTAATTTTCATGCCAGAAAAGCAAATTTTCTATGAAACATCTGTGTTTTCAGCCCGCGAATATGAATTTTTTTTTAAAAAGTAAATTTTCAGCCAAGTAGTTGAATTTTAAGTATTATTGAAGGATTGCAAAAAATTTTACAACGATTTGAATGACAAAAATCACAAAGATACCAAAAACTGTAGTTTTTAGCAAAAAAATTTGAAAAATCTAAAATAATATGCAAAAAAATGCGTTAAAAAAAGATATTTAGAGGTCGATATTACAAGCATCGAACTGAAGCTCAACATTTCTCTTCAGAATTAGCAATAGAACACAAATAAATTATTACTTCTTAAATATCACGCCCATAAGTGTGTTTCATAGGGTCTCAAAAAACCCCATAAGTGTAGAATTGAGTTTCGCGAGATTCTTGCGCTAATTATGATTTTTGCATTTTTTTAGATGCAAATTGTTCCTCATACTTGAAATAATACCTTTCACTGGTAATACGATGTTGAAATAACTTGTTTTTTAATATTTATTCATTGTTTTCAGCGATTTTCTCTTAGAATAGAGTTAGAAAGTCGGGATTCTTCCAGAATTTTTCAACTTGTATTCAATTATTATTATATTATTATTATATTTTAAATTTACATTATTTTCACAACTGAAAATGTACCCATTCAATTCTTGGTTGGAAATTCAATCATTCAGAAGATTCATGCTTTTTTCGAGATATTATCTTTTTGGTTCGAAATTCAAAAATTCCAGTTGAAGTCATCATATTAGTTGAAAATTCATCAGTTTTCTTGAAATTATTTTATTACTAAAAATGCAACTATTCCAAATTAATAATCCATGATGTCAGTTGAAAATTCAACTGTTTGGTTGAAAATTAATTTTTTTAACTGAAAATTTAACTATTCTATTTTTGGTACTCAATTTATCTTTTCTAATTAAGAATTTATTAAGTTTGCTGAACATTTGTCTTTTTGGTAGAAATTAATACTCTTGGTTGAAAATCCATCATTTTGGTGAAAAATTCAACCCTCACAGTCGAACGTCCTTGATTTTAGTGAAAAATTCATTTTTTCGGTTCACAATTCAACTGTTACAGTTAGAGGTTCATCATTTTAGTTAAGCATTCATTTTTTTCTGAAAAATTAATAATTCCAGTCGAAGATTCATTAGCTAAGTTGAAAATTTATCCGCTTGATTGAAAATCCATTTATTTACTGAAAATTATGCTGTTTCATTTTTAGTTGAAAATTGATCTCTGTTACTTCAAAATTCAACTATATGGTTGAAACATTTTGTTTTGTTAAAAATTTATGTATTTTTTTCAAATTTTTCCCTGGCAGAAAATTCATATTATTATTTGAAAATTGACCTTCTTGGTTGGAAATAGAACCAGATCGTTCAAAGTTCAAGTTTTTTTAGTAGAAATTATTCTTTCTGGTTCAAAGTTCATCTATTTCAGTTGAAGATTCATCATTTCAGTTGAAATTTCATTACTTTGGTTGACTTAAAAAAAAATTAATACTTCAACTGAAATATTACCTTTTCCATTTTTGATTGAGAGCTGATATTTTTTAGTTAAAAATTCCACTAGTTGGTTGAGCATTCATGTATTGTGTTAGAAAATCGCACTTTCGGTAGAAAATTAGTAGTTTTTGTTGAAAATTCATCTACCTTGCTGAAAATTTAATATTTTTACCTCAAATGTTAGGAATTAGAAGCTGTTCAAACTGAATTTGATATAGTAAACACATTAATTTTACCGGAATGTGCACTGGATTTTAAGTATGTATAAGAAAATAAAAATAAAAAAGCTCTGATAGTTTGTAAAGACAGTTATGATTTCGGGATAAGTAACAAAATTGGCATATCTAATAATTTTAAAATTACGGAAATGAGAATTTTTAGCAACATATTTTGCTAGAGCGCAAAAAAGTTCATCTAACAATTTAAAATTAATTATGCCGTTCAGGATCCTCGAATCCTCGAAATTGAAATTATAGAGTTTCGAAAGATTATCAAATTGGGAATCTCTTAATCCTTATTGGTTCAAATTAATTTTTTCTAGAGCGTGCTTAATTTTGTTTAATTCCAATATAAAATTAAGTAAAAATTATTCTTCATTCGTGAAAGCAGTTTTATATTACTATATTTCACTATTTTGTTGAAAATTTGTTTTCTTTTTGGTATGAAATTAATTTTTTCAGCTTCAAATGTTAATGCTTTATTTTTCATTGAAAATTCATTGTTCTCAGTTGAAGATTTAATTGTCTGGTTCGACATTAATGTATTTTGATCAAAAATTTATATCTTTAGTCAGGAAATGAGCTATTTTGTTGAAAATTTGTTCTTTGTTTGCTTGCAAATTATATATTTTTTTACTTTACATCTCTCTCTTCCAGTGGAAACTCAAACTATTTTGGTGGGAATTTCTGTTTTTTTTTTTTTGGTTGTAGAGGATATTTTTTCTACTGAAAATTTAAGTATGCCAGTTGAATATCCATCTGTTTGTTAAAAAATAAATTTTCTTTTAAACAGAAAATTTAGCTATTCCATTTTTATTTGGAAACTGATCTCCTTTAGTTCAAAATTCGACTATTTGGTTAAAAAAATTTTTTGAGTCACAAATTCATGTATTTTGTTAAAAAAAAATTTTCTGGTATAAAATTGATCTTATTGTCTGAAATTTGATCTTTTTGGTTAAGACTATATAGAACTGATTAGTTCAAAATTAAAATTTTTTATTACAAATTAATCTTATTGTTTTAAGATTCATCTATACCAAGTGAAGATTCATAATTTCAGTTGAAATTCTGTTACTTTGGTTGAAAATTCGTTTATTTTTTTGTGAAAAATTAATTCTTCTCACTGAAATATAACCTTTTCCACTTTTTTTGGTTAGAAACAGATATATTTCGGTTCAAAATTCGAACATTTATTTAAAAATTGATCTTTTCTTGTTGAAAGTTCAACTATTTGGTTGGGAGTTCATGTATTGTGTTAGAAAATCATACTTTTTGGTAGAAAATTATTCGTCTTGTTTAACAATTCAATATCTTTGCTCCGAAAGTTAGGAATTTGGAGCGGTTTAAGTTGAATTTGATATAGTATCCACATTAATTTTACTGGATTTTACTGCGTTTTGAGTATAAGAAGATAAAAGAAAAAATTGTTCGAATCATTGTTTAAATTTGTGTACTTTCGAGATAAATTCAAGAGATGAATGATTATGTTTGTAGAATGTTATTCAATTTACCGGTGCTGCTAGTATATTAAAAACAATCTTGTAATATAATGTATCAAAGCTTTCTGAATGAAACATATCAATTTAATCCCTAGAAACTGCAAAAACCATTAATTAACATTAATTGTGCCTTTTTAAAATGGTAAAATTTGAGCTATCACATCCATTTCACCTTTTACATTTTTCATGAAAGAAATGCTCTTGCACACTTTTGGATATATATCCTATAAAGGCCAAAATAGCAGTAAAAATTGGACTACTATCATCAAAAATTGCGATAATCAACCACTCATTTTTTATAATTATTAAAGCTAGCCTATATAATTCTAAATTGAAAAAGTTTGAAATTGTAAATCTCTTAATCTTTATTCGTTCAAATCGAACCATTTAAACGATTTCAATGTGCAGTGTATTTAATGCTTTTTTAGAATTATTGAATTATCACGTGCATTCAATTTCAAATTCTAAAACCATGAAATTCAAGATTCTTTCAGTTCTAGTGCTGGAAACATTTATCATTGGAAGAGTTTGAGTTTCTCATGCTTCGAAGTTTTTTGCTAAGTTCAAAATCTTCTAAACAAACATTGTAAAATTGTTTGTATCTTTCAATTTTGAATAAATGAAAGTGATTCTCGCTTGGAGATTTTCTGGATTTTCAGGTTTTGAAGATTTACTCATTTCATTTTCAAGGCTGCTTCTCTGAAATTTTTACAGTTATGAATATTTTTCTTAATCAGTGTCTACTTTTGAGGCCCGTTTAATAAAATTTATTCAAAATAGATAAAGCCTCTGTGTCATGTGTGTTGTTGTGTTCAATAAAATTTCGTAATTCTTTCGCAGATTTTGTTTAATGTTCATACACGAGTTTGAAGTAGATTAAGTGTGTAAATAATTCTGTTTTTTTCATTCTGAAGTGACGTAGCCTGTTTACATGTTTTATAATATTACCTTCGTAATCCGTCATTTATAGACAAGAGCTTGTTATTTTTTGAAAAGAGTTGAAAATTTCTATTAAAGTAAATTTGTCTAGTTTTGATTTAGGAAGATGACCGGAAAACGTTTTTGCAACCATTAAAATTGGCTATTTAGTAAAACGTGTTTTTTGACCCATCCTACTGCGTATATCACCCTAGATCTAAATGTCATCTTAAAAATTGTCGGAAAGGAGGAAAAATAATTAATAATTTATAGTCAGCTGTGCAATAACGGGAGAATATAATTGAGATAACTCAAAGATAATAATTATTAATTCAACCAAAGACTAGTTAGATTAGAAATGGTAAAGCGATGTTGTTTGTCTGAGTAAAATAAGTTTATATAAATAATAAATGTAGATGGTAAAAAGAAACTGACATACTTCAGACCAAAAGTAGATTTTGATGTTAAAAATCCTTTATTTCTGCCAACGTTTCGGAAACTTTGTCGTTTTCCTCTTCAGGACGTTAAATTTCAAAATTCGTCAAATATTCGTCAATGAATTATAAAAATCATCTTCCTCCTCACATCTCTATAAATATGAAATAATAATTAGTTTTTATAAATATCATTTGAATAGAAAATACATTCTTTTTTAGGTTAGAAATTTAAATTGAGAAATTTACCTTTAAGGAGCTTCATTTTTTGTTAAAGAATTTTGTTTAAATTATGAAAAATTTAAATTTGTTTACAAAAATTAATAAATTGATACTGTTAAAAACATTTTAATAATAAAATTGACTTAGTTAAAGAGTCAAAAACTCCCCAACGGTTTTGCTCCATTTTTGCAAGGAGAAAAATTGAGAAAGATAGTAAGAGAGGAAGAGAATTCTTAACAAGGATAGAAATTAGCAATGACGCATCAACGACTTATAACATAAGGTACTATAGTTTCTATGTAATTCTAATGACAATATTAAGTTTTGAAAGAATTCTAATTTTCAAAATTAGACATTATACATTGTTATTGAAATTTAAAATTATTAATAATACTAATTAGTTGAATGTATAGCTATATAATATGATAAAAAATTTTATTAGAAAAATTCATCAATTTTGAGTTTTAAATATTTCCTTAAATTAGAGAATCCAAAATTATATTATATATTGGACTGTAATTATTGAGATCTGAAATTATATTCAAACAATTATTGCTGTTTTTTTTTTATAAAAAACATTTCTGCTATTAATCTTTTAAATTCATTAGGGTCATGCTGTAAAACAATAACATAATCGCAATCAATCAAATGTCCAGTTTCAACCTGATGTTTTGCTATGACTTTATGGTTTTTTGGATTTTGTCTAAAATTATCATGATGTTCTTTTATTCTTGTAGCAAGTAATCTGCTAGTTTGACCCACATAACATTTTTCACAATTCAAACATTGAATTTTATATACTGCATCAGTAAATTGCAAATTTTCTAATAAATCTTTTCCTAATTTTATGGATTTATCGAGTTTAGAATCAATTCTAAAATTTGTTTTAATATTAAAATCATTTAAAATTCTTTTAATTTCAAAAGATAGCTTACCATGATAAGAAATTGATACTATTGGTTTAAAATTTGAATTTCTAACTATTGTTGTATTATTTTGGTTGGATAAAGAGTCTGTAATTGATATTCCAGACAATGTTAATGACATTTTAAGGTTAGGGAATAAATTTAGTTCTTCCTTTTTAACAAACAAAAGCAATATAATTTTGAATATGGTTAAAGATATAGAGTCAAATATTAGATTAATTGAAAATATTGAAGATCGTGACTTATTAAGACACAGAATAATTAATACAGCAAATAATTTTTTACAGAATGATAAAATTACAGAAGTTGATAGAATTTTAGCAAAAAACATTAAGAAAACACAAACATTTATTAAAGCTAATAAACAATTACTAATAACTCATGCAGATAAAAGTAAAATAACAGTAATACTAAAAAAGGAATCTTATAATAAAGAAATGCTAGAATTATCAAATGATACCAAAACTTATAAAAAATTGAATGAAAACCCAGAAAAAGAATTAAAAAATAAAACATTTAAATTGTTAAATTCTTGGAGAATTAATGGATATTTAGGTGAAGAATTATTAAGAAAAGATATTTTAGTTCATGATACTAACATTCCTAGAATTTACGGATTACCTAAAGTTCTTAAAGAGAATTGTCCACTTCGACCTGTAGTTTCACTAATTAACTCGCCTACTTATAAAATGGCTAATATTTTTAATAATATACTTAAAAAAGCACTTATAGTACCGAAATATCAAGTAAAAAATTCTTTTGAGTTTAAAAATAAAATAATTAATAAAGCAATTCCATCTGATCATATCATGGTTTCATTAGATGTTTCTTCATTATTCACAAATGTACCACTTGATTTAGTTATCAATAGTATTTTAAGTAGATGGAGTCATATAAAAAACTATACAGAATTACCGATTGAAGAATTTGAAGAGGGAATTAAATTTTTAATGGAACAGCAGTTTTTAAATTTAATAACAATTTTTACAGACAAATATTTGGAACACCTATGGATTCGCATATTTCTCCAACATTAGCTGATTTAGTTATGAAAGATTTAGAATCAAATGTAATAAAAAATTTAAATTTTTCTTCACATACATATTTTAGATATGTTGATGATACATTCATTATATTACCTGAAGATAAACTAATTTACGTTTTAAATCAATTTAATTCTTATCATCTAAGGCTTAAATTTACACATGAAATTGAAAATAATAATTCTATTTCGTTTTTGAATATTAAAGTTATAAAAACTGATACAGGTAATATCATCACTGATTGGTTTTGTAAAAATACTTATTCTGGTAGATATTTAAATTTTCTTTCTAACCATCCAATACAACATAAAATTTTGATAGTGAAAAATCTTATTGATACAGCTTTAAAATTATCAGATAAATCATTTCACAGTTCTAATATAGAATTTATTAAAAAAAACTTTATACTTAAATAATTACCCAACAGAATTTGTTCAAATACATATTGATAATAAAATTAAAACAATTACAGACTCTTTATCCGACCAAAATAATACAACAATAGTTAGAAATTCAAATTTTAAACCAATAGTATCAATTTCTTATCATGGTAAGTTATCTTTTGAAATTAAAAGAATTTTAAATGATTTTAATATTACAACAAATATTAGAATTGACTCTAAACTTGATAAATTCATAAAATTAGGAAAAGATTTATTAGAAAATTTGCGATTTACTGATGTAGTATATAAAATTCAATGTTTGAATTGTGAAAAATGTTATGTGGGTCAAACCAGCAGATTACTTGCTACAAGAATAAAAGAACATCATGATAATTTTAGACAAAATCCAAAAAACCATAAAGTCATAGCAAAACATCAGGTTGAAACTGGACATTTGATTGATTGGGATAATGTTATTGTTTTACATCATGAACCTAATGAATTTAAAAGATTAATAGCAGAAATGTTTTTTATAAAAAAAAGCAGCAATAATTGTTTGAATATAATTTCAGATCTCAATAATTATAGTCCAATATATAATATAATTTTGGATTCTCTAATTTAAGAAAATATTTAAAACTCAAAATTGATGAATTTTTCTAATAAAATTTTTTATCATATTATATAGCTATACATTCAACTAATTAGTATTATTAATAATTTTAAATTTCAATAACAATGTATAATGTCTAATTTTAAAAATTGGAATTCTTTCAAAATTTAATATTGTCATTAGAATTACATAGAAACTATAGTACCTTATGTTATAAGTCGTTGATACGTCATTGCTAATTTCTATCCTTGTTAAGAATTCTCTTCCTCTCTTACTATCTTTCTCAATTTTTCTCCTTGCAAAAATGGAGCAAAACAGTTAGGGAGTTTTTGACTCTTTAACTAAGTCAATTTTATTACTAAAATGTTTTTAACAGTATCAATTTATTAATTTTTGTAAACAAATTTAAATTTTTCATAATTTAAACAAAATTTCTTAACAAAAAATGAAGCTCCTTAAAGGTAAATTTCTCAATTTAAATTTCTAACCTAAAAAAGAATGTATTTTCTATTCAAATGATATTTATAAAAACTAATTGTTATTTCATATTTATAGAGATGTGAGGAGGAAGATGATTTTTATAATTCATTGACGAATATTTGACGAATTTTGAAATTTAACGTCCTGAAGAGGAAAACGACAAAGTTTTTGAAACTTTGACAGAAATAAAGGATTTTTAACATCAAAATCTACTTTTGGTCTGAAGTATGTCAGTTTCTTTTTACCATCTACATTTATTATTTATATCAACCAAAGACTTTACTTTATCTTATAACTTGCATTTACATTCTTATGAGACATTCGCACATGAAACCCCCATACCCATACTATCTACCCCCTACCGTCTGCAGCTGGATTTTCATTAGAGGCGCTCGCATTTGCTTAGACTTTTAGCTATGGGAGTGGAAAACTGCAGAAAACCTTTCCCGAACGCAGCCGGTTACCGAAAATTAGTGTTCGAGCCCTTCCTTTGCATACACCGCCATAATCGGGCGTTTGTTTAGCGGCTGGGGAGGTCTAACATTCGACATGTCTCCCCCATCCAACTGTATTTTCCTGAATCCATTTAGCTGAAAGAAAAATTACGAATATAAAATAGTAGTGGTAACTAGATTATCGAACTCATTTCCGTATATATTTTAAATAAGTATATATTCTTACCAGGTTTTCCGAGATAGTGTTGAGTATTTCAGGCATGAACCAAGTCACAGATTCCGAGCAAGGTGGATAATCTAATGAGCCTTTGTAAGATAAAAATCGCGGTGGAGTTAATGAATCTCCAAGTAGCAATTTTGCTAAGGGAAACGGCTGTATTATAGCTGTTGAATTTATGGATTGCACATTATGTATAATTTTTTCCAGGTCCGCGAAAAAAGGTTTGATTTCTATACCTCCAGTTGGTTTCTGAAATAAGATTCCTCGACATTTCTCGAAATACAGTCATGATTGACGGACATTTTTGGTAATTTATAAAAATTTGTAGTTACTTATAGTAGTTTTACAGGTCAATATGGTAATTCACCATAAATTACCCAACATTAATTTTTTTTTAATTTCCATGAATTTATGGAAATTTATGAAAATTTTCGGTCATTCATGGTAATTTTCAGGTGAATATGGTGAACTACCATAAATCACCCAGAATTAATTTTTTTGAATTTCCATAAATTTCCGGTTTGTGAGAATTTTCGGGAATCTGTGGTAACCTTACAGGTGATTTATGGGAACTTAAGATGAACTACGGAAAATTCAATAAAAAATTGTCTATAAATTTCAGGAAGTTTTCGGTAATTTGATCAGTTATATATTTTAACTTTTCATAAATCACCACAAAATTCTTTTATCTGCAACCAAAATTTCATCACAGTTTTTACGGTGAATGGGCTATTAATCGCAAAATGCCAGTTCATAGACGTATAAAAGAAACAAGGTGAAATTTATGAAAGTTGAAGTGGAAATGAGTATGAAAAAATTACATAATCAGCCCACCCCTCCTTATTTTCTCATTTTCAGTTTTTGCAAGAAAATGTTAGTGTATTATTTCGTGCAAATAATAGATAAACAATTATTGAAAAAAAGCATTTCAACTAATTAATTTGCTCATCTTACGTCAAGCCACAATTTAAATACTGCAAGACCGTCCTTCTTTGATTCAGCTTTCTCAAATGATTTCAAGTCTTCCTTATAAAAATACAACTGCATCTCCATATCATACCTATTGAATAAAAATGATGAAATTAATTTTGCTATCGAACTTTTTGTCAGTGTCGGCAGCAAAAAAAATTAAGAAAGCTCTTTTGACTTACGAAAACATGTCTTTCTGTTCCTTGAATTAGTGAATATTTTACTAATTGATTGACAAATCGAATAAATAATTCATAAAAGATTAATATTTTATCCTTTCACGAATTAAATAGTAATAAAATCACAAATAGCATATACCTAGGAAAGTTATCAAGTGAAAATATTCACTAATTCTTTTGTAATTTCGGTCATTAAATAATAAGTGATTCTTCATTGTCGATTGTTTTCGATATAGAATCGAGATTCCTTTTTTTGGGCCCAATGAAAAACAGTTTTTTCAAATACGTAATTCCCACGAAGGTTTCCGCCAGTAAACATTGGAGGTTTTTCAGACCGATCAGCTTTTACTTCCACTGTATTATAGAAAACGTAAAAGAATGCATAAAATAAAATGAAGCGGAATTAAATTCTTAATTTAAAATAATTTATGTTTATTACCAGTGAGACCAGTATTCTTAACGGTCATTTTCGTTGGTAATTTATGAAAATCTGTAAATTTCAATCCTTCCTTAGTAGGTGGAAAATCACCTGGGGAATCTGCATCCATAGCTATGGGAGATTGACTTTTCCCATTACATTTTTCATAATGTTTGCCCCAGTCTTTAGCATCCTTCTAACTGAATGCACCTGGAAGAAACCAATAAAAATTGTAAAGCCTTTTAATAAGAACCAATTATCTACTTTATTGATTTTATTATTTGGATAATGTTTAAACAATTATTGCTTATTATTATTCAAAAAATATAATCGTATCTCTAATGTGTATCGATCTATATTTATTTTCATAGGAAATTATGAAATGTGTTGAAAAAAAGTTTTAAAAATATCACTTACTTGCTCCTAGAATAAGACTGAAAAGAATAGTTGCTGTCAGGTATCGCAGGTTCAATTCGAAACTCTGCATATTCTAAAATAATATGGAGAAAACATTATTACAACTTTTTATTTAGATATAAATTTCAATTCTTACTTTTTCCTTGATTTTCTTGAAGATCCAGCGGTGTGATGAATGAATTGTACAGTCTATAAATCGGATGCTAGTATCTTGAAGAAATAATTTGCTCTTGAAAGAATGACTATACATACCGACATTCTCATCTTTCTTATTCGTCGCATTTAAAATTTAGTGATAACATAAGTGAAGCTTACTACATTCTTGAGAAGTGGAAGCCCCACCACCCTACCACCTCTGGAGGGAAAACATACATTGTCTTTAACCTTCACATTCTTCATGAAAGACTCTTCTTACCTCGTACACTTTTCGATGAAAAATATCTTTTTTCAACGCTTAAATTATCTCAAATGGAAAGCTAGATATAAGTTCTTCGAACTTCAAAAATTTTAAATGGAAGATTTTAAAAATATAATAATATTTCACTCTGAAAGACTTCATGATAGCCCGTTCGTCCTACTTTCCATGTCCGTGAAGTTAGCACGCCAGCAATTAAATATATTCAAATTTTGTTTAATGAAATCGTATGGTTATCGTTTGGTCATTTTTGAAAGCCAAATTTTGTCATTTGGACGGCAAAACTTAAAAAGATATTGAGTTTTCAAAATTAGAGTGCTAACTTCACGCTGAGGAACAAATTTTAATTTTTTCAGAAATTCTTTTACCAATCGTTTGGATGTCGTTTGGTCGCATTTGGATGTTCACTTTTGAGGTTTGGACGTCGAAATTGTGTGAGTTATCGAATAAAAAAGTCATTAGCACCATAGTCGCGAGCGGCGCCTTCTCAAGTGGTAGTAACCTTCTTTGGTCAGCCATGTACCTAAATATAATATGATGTGTCAGACATCCTGCCAAGACAATTGGTCAAAAAATCGAATTTTGAGAAGACATGCTCTGTAAATCTTTCATTATTATTTTCAAAATTAAAGGTTTCACTCGATTTTTGACGCCTCGGAATACTTCAAGGGCTGTGTCTAAATCTAAACCTTTCTTACATTAAAAAAAAGTTGTGAAATTTTCTTTTACTCAATGAAATAAAATGAAGGTTGATACTTTAAAAAAATCAAAAAAATATTTCTCTTGGACCAGCCTAATTTACATATATTTCCTGTATATTGCGAGACCGTGAAACCAGTTTTTATTACAAATTATATATTATTATTACATAATAATGATAAAAACAAAATTTTGTATGTGCAGAAGCAAATATAAAAGAGATTATGAATGAATATATGAAATAAAAAATGAAATTGAACAAATTATTTCGAAATGTATGGTGAATACAGTTATTACAATTTTTTGAAAACAGCAGAAGTTTTAAAAATTTGAGTTTCATAGAAATTTAAGAAATTGCCAAAATGTTAAAATTTATCAACTTTAAAAATAGAAAAAATGGAAACCATTGAAAATTAAAATTTTTTTCAAAGATTTTTATCATTTTGTAAGTTTTGATAATTTTACGAATTTTAAACATTTCAGAAATTTGAATGATTTCATTTTTTTTTTAAATTTTAGAAATTTGAGATATTTCAGAAATTTCAGAAATTTTGTTCTTCTTACTAATTTTATTAATTTTTGAAATGCTGACAATTGTAGATATTTTAGAAATGTACAAAATTTTGATAATTTAACAGAAATATATTAAAAATTTTGATCATTTTAGAAATTCAAATAATTTCAGAAATTTAAAAATTTTAAAAATCGAACATTTCATAAAATTCAGAAATTTTTATAATTTTGATGATTCAAGAAATTTTAAACATCTCAGAAATTTTGAAAATTTTTCGAATATACGGAAATTTAGATAATACAAAAATGTTTAACATTTTTGGAAAGTTTCGTTACCACAGTTTTCGCGGTGTTGAAATAATGCATGTCTTCTAAAAATTCGATTTGTTTGAAAATCTTCTTGTCAGGATGTCTGACACATCATATTATATTTAGGAACATGGCTGACCAAAGAAGGTTACTACCACTTGGGAAGGTGCCGCTCGCGAGTATGGTGCTAATTACTTTTTTATTCGATAACTCACATAATTTCCTCATTTAAACTACAGGCAAACCCACCACAAAAAATATTATAAGGATATTATAATCTTGATACCATAAGGAAAAAATATTAGTCAAATATTATTATGATAAAATGGGATATTCAGTAAATTTGAAAATTTATAAACTGAAGCTTCTTTCTAGTCCTATTTCGTACATTTTCCATGGAAAATCAGTATTTTTTACGCTAAGATAATCTTATATTGTAAGCCTTTGAGATTGAACAATTTTCAATTCGTAATTAACTTATTCGAATTTGAGACTTTTAGAGATTGAAAATGTACCATTCATTAACTGCAAATGTAAGTTCTATAAAGATTAAAAAATTGTAATTAAAGATTTTTAAACCATAACTATTTGAAATTCATTAATATTTGAGTGTGGAAGACTTCATGAATAATTCTGTTTTTATTCGTTAGGTTTTGAAATCATTCTTTCCATTGAAAACATATGCCTTTTAGACATTAATTATCTTCTACTCATCAGCAAATAAAAAGCTGTAATATTGTGTTTCCGCGAGGCACAATAAAAAGTCCTGAATGCTTTAAATTCGCAATGATTTAATTTTTAATATTGGGAACATTTAAGATCCGAGGATTTAAAAAAAAATTCAGATCTCAAACCTGTGTCTAATTATAAAAATCGTAGAATAAAATGTAATCAAGTTAGATGAAGCTCATCTGTGATAAATTATACATTATTATTCTGAATTTAGAATTTACAGATTTCAAATATTTTCATTTTTAGTTTAGATGATTCAAAATTAGAAAAGTTCTGTGTCAGGTGTGCTGTTGTAATATTTAATCGAATTTCATCAGTTTTCTGTGGATTTTTTTTAACGTGAATAAACGAAAATGAAGTAGATTAAGTGTGTTAATAATTCTGTTATTCATTTGATGGTGACATAGCCTCTGTACAGGTTTCACAATATTGCCTTCGGTTTGCGTTATTTATAGACTAAGGCTTCTGAGTGTTTCCATAAAGCTGGAAATTAATAATAAAATAAATTTTTCTTATTTAGACCAGGAGATATGACCGGAATACATTTTTTCAAACTAGAAGAAACCCGGGAAATGACCGGAATTTTTTTTCGTACATTTTGATGTTTATCCTGAAATATTTTAGAATATATGTATTTTTTTCCACGCCTAGTGCAAAAACTGTTAGGTCTACCGCTTCATTTTTTCCATGGAAAAGTCTTTTAAATAGAGTCCGAAAAAAAACCCATAAGTGAAAAATTGGTGAATTTAAGTTAACAAAAATAATTATTTAAACAATTTTTTAATAATGTAATAATATTCCAATAAACGTTTTAAATAATTATGCTTCATTATCTCAAATTAATTATTATCTGTCTTGGTAAAAAGTGAGAAAAAAGTTAGAAATGTGAGGAAACCGCAATTATCTAGCACTAATTTGGAAAAAAAGATAGTTGAAAATAATAATAATTTGTTTAATCAATCATGTTTGTGAAATTTCATTAAACCTTGCTATTGCGTCTCACGCGGTTTCAAAATTTTGATTTAGAGAGACAATAAAGTATCTTTTGCGCAAGAAAAAGCCTATAAAATTAAAATGAGCTTCATTAGACACTTGAATTCATACTCATTCAAGGAAAATAATTTTTGTAGAAGTTGCTGCATAATTGCAATTTTTCATGGAAAATTGGGAAAATATAAAATTGAATAAAATTTTGGAATTCGCAAACAGAACTTTAGTGAAAAGTAGCACTTGATGCCCTGCATATGCGTTATAAATTCATAGGCCATATTGATCCATTATAATTTCAAGATTGTAAAAAATTCTAATTCTTCTTCACTTCGCTCAAGCAATTAGAAAGTATATTTTTGAAATTTGAAAACGACTGCGTCACTTTCACGATTTCACAATATTACCTTCTTATAGTTTCATTATAGAATGAAGCGAATGGTACACCATCGCGTCGTTTTATCAAATTTGTCTTTTTTTCACTTTTCCCATTTTTAAAACTTTTTGTAAATTATTATATGCAGTCCTAAATATTTTTTTTCCAAGTAATTAGTTTCCCCTTATTTAATTTGACACAAAAATTCTTGATGGTTTATTATTCAGTATTTATTATATAGCATAGTACTTTATGGATTGTTTTCAAGAAATATTGTCGAAAACTGATATTGCCTTTACATTCCATTATTGAAGGTTATCGTCTGATTCCAAAGTTTTCAGAAGGATAACAAAAATTTGACAAAGACTTTCACGATCTCAAAAGATTTCAAAAAGATTTCAAAAACTGTAGTTTTCAGAAAACAAATTTAGAAATCGAAAATAATATGCAAAAAAGTAACAGATGAGGACACTCATGAAGTATCATTCATTTAAAGCTGATTATTATATGGCTGGGTTTTACCTGTTATCAAACTGCATATTTAAAAAAATTATTATCTACATAATAATTTAAAAAACAAATAATTTTGAAGTTTTCATTACATAGTGAAGCATTTTATGCATTATCGAATTCATAATATATATATGTATTTCACTAATATTTTCAAATTTCTGTTTTTTATGTATTTTTTTAAACTGACATTAAAAAAGTTCTGAACATCTGAGGGTTTTCAGTTTAACTTTAAGTGTTGATTTGAGTATATTTGCCACTTCTTCAATAAAATAATTTCCATAAAAACGTTCGAAATAATAAATAATCCTTCAGGGAATAAAATAAGCTATTATTAATTAAAATTAAATAAAGATCACGACTTTTGTTTTCAATGGAAGGAAGAACTTTGAATATGTTTGAAGGCTTTCAAATTTAAAAATATTTCCCTAATATTCGAGGAGACCCAAGTTTCTAATTTCTCGTAAACAGCTTGAGTTCTTCATAAACTAAGTTTCAGTCTACTAGGTTGGTCCAAAAATGCATTGGCATTTTTTTTCTAAATTTCATGCATGTCGCCTTCAAAATTGTTCAAATCCATAAACAAAAAATGCGTTATAAACGATATTTAGGGGTCCATATTAGGTCGATTAAGTTGTAACTCAACATTTCTCTTCAGAATTAGCTATGGAATACAAGTTAATAATTTTTTTCTAAATATCACGCCCGTAAGTGTGTTTTACAGTGTCTCCAAAAACCCCATGAGTGAAAAATTGGGTTTTGCGAGATTCTTGCACTAATTATGATTTTTCCCATTCTTTAAAATGCAAATTTGTTTCTCATACATGATATAATACTTTCTCCTGATAATACGATGTAAAAATAATTTGTTTATCAAAATTCAATTATTGTTTTCAGCGATTTTCTCTTAGAATAGAGTTAGAAAATCGCGTTTTTTGCCGAATTTTTCAACTTATTTTCAATTTTTCAGTAGGAGTTTCCACTTCTCGTACAATCTTCCATTAAAGTAATGTAATGATTCTGTTTGATTAATGCTGAAAAGTTGCGGCTTTTCCAGAAAATTTCCACTTTGAGTCTGCTTTTTACGTAGAGCGAGTTAAAAATTGATGCAATTTAAAAAACATAATTATTTAAGAAAATTATCGTTGTTGGTAACTATCTTCTCCTATAGTGATGCTATATAGTTGAAGTTTTTTCGGGAATTTTTGAATTTGGTTTAACTTTATAGTTACGAATAAAAAATAAATATAAAATAGAGAGAATCATTGTTTAAACAATCTCTTTTTTGGGAATATATTTTTCTGTAATGCAACAGATATTTGAAATAGTCTTCAAATTTTCTATATGTATCATAATTAATATTTATTATTGTTTCCTAACTAAAAAGACAAAGAAAAGCGGCCAATTTGAAAAAACATGCGACTTTCTAGCATTACTCTAAGAGAAGATAGTTATAAACCATAATAAATGGTTTAAACAATAACTGGAAACGTAACTATTCCAGTTGAACATTCCATGAATGTAATTAAAAATTCATTTCGTTGGTTGAGAATTAATTTTTCAACTAAACATGTAACTATTCAATTTTTTATTGAAAATTTGATCATTCAAAAGATTCATGCTTCTTCCGAGAATTTATCTTTTTGGTTTGCAATTGAACTATTCCAGTTGAAGATTTGTCATATTAGTTGAAAATTCATCATTTTGGTTGAAATTTTTTTTTATTACTGAAAATGTAACTATTACAAATGAATAATGATGAATAATAATCCATAATGTCACTTAAAAAGTAATTTACTTGGTTGAAAATCATTTTTTTTAACTGAAAATTGAGCTATTCCATTTTCAGTTGGAAATGGATCTCTTTTAGTTCGAAATTCAAATATTTGGTTAAAAAATTTTGTTTCGTTAAAAATTCACGTATTTTTTCGAAATTTTTTTTCTGGCAGAAAATTATTCTTATTGTCCAAAAATTGAGCTTTTTGATTGAAAATAGAACTGACTGGTTCAAAGTTGAACCTTTTTGTGAGAAATTAATTTTTGTAGCATAAAATTTATCTATTCCAATTAAAGATTCAGCATTTCAGTTCTAATAGTGTATGAAGACGGTTCTGATCTCCGGATACCTGACAAAATTGGCATCCCTACACGGAGAGAAGTTAACCGCGACCGTTACTGCCAAGTCCGCTGCCGTCGCGCAGAACTTGCGAGTGGGAGGGAGGCAGAAGCTGTGGCTGCGCTCGCATAAACCATTGCGGGCGAACCTCAACCGTTCTGGAACGTGATCGTAATACGCACCGCAGCTATAGTTACTCCACTCGCAGTGATAGGTACGGTTTACTCCGCAAGCATTACTGCGCGCACCGTTTTTTTCGATGTGGGTAAACCTTGAACTACCACTTTGCCCAGAAAACGTAAGACCTTTGCCATAATTAAAGGCTCATTTGATAGCCAAAAGCCAGATTTTGGGCTCTGCCACTTACACGCTTAACTCACAAACTAACAAACAATGACTCGAAAATATAATAAATTTCGACGTTTGTGACAGCGACACAAAAACATTCGAGTACGCGCGACGACGATCAACTGATATCGCTGGACTTCAGACCGTCCAAACCCATTCACGGGTGCCCTGAGGTTAATTTTTTTCGAAAGTCTTGTCACTTCGAAAATCATTGCAGATCTAGATTCTAGATCATTTTTTACGTTCAAACACGCAATGACGGAAATCGCAGATAGTGCCGTCTTTTTTTAAGGCCACTTTGAAAAAAAAATGTTCACAAATTATAATACTTTTTAAGACACATGCATGATTTCAGCCCTTTTCGACGCCTATGAAACGAGGCTAAAGCTCCACTTTTTACTCCCTAGGGAGTAAAAAGTACTTTTTACTCCCTAGGGACTGAAAAGTGACGTCAGAGACGGATAATGAAGATTATGCATCTATGAGCTTGCATTTTATGATTATCAGCCCACTCACAGTAAAAACTGAGAGGAAATTTTGGTTGCAGTTAATAGAATTTGGCGGTTATTTATGGAAAGTTACCATATATACCTGTAAAATTACCATAAATTACCGAAATTTTCCATAAATTTCCGGAAATTTATGGAAAATTCCAGTAATTTATGGTAATTTTACAGGTCAATATGTTAACTTACCATGGAATACGAAAAATTCATTTTTACAAATTTCCATAAATTTCCGGAAATTTATGGAAAATTTCGGTAATTTATGGTAATTTTGCAGGTATATATGGTAACTTTCCATAAATAACCGTCAAATTCTATTAACTGTAACCAAAATTTCCTCTCAGTTTTTACTGTGAGTGGGCTGATAATCATAAAATGCAAGCTCATAGATGCATAATCTTCATTATCCGTCTCTGACGTCACTTTTCAGTCCCTAGGGAGTAAAAAGTACTTTTTACTGTGGAGCTTTAGCCTCGTTTCATAGGCGTCGAAAAAGTCGAAAATAAGCGTCATAAAAAGTATTATAATTTGTGAACAATTTTTTTTTCAAAGTGGCCTTAAAAAAAGACGGCACTATCTGCGATTTCCTTCATTGCGTGTTTGAACGTAAAAAATGATCTAGAATATAGATCTGCAATGATTTTCGAAGTGACAAGACTTTCGAAAAAAATTAACCTCAGGGCACCCGTGCATTACGGTGGTAACCGCAACGGCTCGGGAATCTGGCAGTAACTGTTACTGCGACGGACGCAACAGTCGCTGCAGAATCTTTTACGGTGGCGCGCAGTGACTGTCACGGTGTAGGAGTAATATCTTCGTCATCAACCGTCACCGTCGCTGCTCAGCCACAACATGATTTTTCTGCAGAACTCTTGTGGTCGGCGCAGCAACGGTTACGGTGGAAAATGCACCAGCTCTGGTTTACTTCTCTCCGTGTAATGATATTGAAATTACGAAAATACGAATTTTGCAACATATTTTGCTATAGCGCAAAAAACTTGATTTAACGATTTAACATTGATGGGGCCGTTCAGGATCCTAGGGGTCCTCTAATTTGAAATTATTATTATATTATTATTATATCTTCACGTGCAATTAATCTCAAATTCTAAAAACTTGAAACTAAAAATTATTATATTTTTAGTACTAGGAAAATTTGAAGGAAATTAAAAGAATTTGAGTTTCTCATGCTTCAAAGTTGAATTTTTTAAGAACGAAAATTTTCAAATGATAATTATCCAATTTTTTATAGCTTTCAATTTGAAATAAACAAAAGTGATTCTCGCTTGCAGATTTATTAATTTTCCAAGCATTAAGGATTTACTTATTTCATTTCAAGAACAGCTTGTTTGAAATTTTTACTGGATGTGCAACAGCGGGAGAATTTACTTAAAATAATACAAAGAAAATAATTATTAATGCAACTGAAGACTTTATTTTATTACTAACATTTACATTCTTATGAGACATTCGCACATGAAGCCCCTATACCCATACTATCTACCCCCTACCGTCTGCAGCCGGATTTTTGTTAAAGGCGCTCGCATTCGCTTGGACATTGAGCCAAGGGAGTGGAAAACTGCAAAAAACCTCTCCCGAGCGCAGTCGGAAACCAAGAATTATTGTGCAAGCCCTTCATTAACATACACCGTCTTAATTGGGCGTTTGTTCAGCGGCTGGGGAGGTCTAACATTCGACTTGACTCCCCCATCCAACTGTATTTTCCTGAATCCATCCAGCTGCAAGAAAAAGTACGAATATAAATTAGTAGTAATAAATAAATTATCGAAATCGTTTTGGTATATGTTTTAGATAAATATATATTCTTACCAAGTCTTCCGCAATAAAGTTTATTATTACAGCTTCGAACCAAGTCACAGATTCTGAGCAAGGTGGATAATCTAAAGAGCCTTTATAAAATAGAAATGGTAGTGGAGTTGATTTATCTACGAGTAATAATGTTGCTAAGGGAAACGGGTGTATCGAAGCTGTTGAATTTATGGATTGCACCTTATGTATAATTTTTTCCATATCCGCGAAAAATGGTTTGGTTTCTGCACCTGAGTTTGGATGATCCTGGAATTATAAGGATGGGTCAATAATATAGGATTCTTCGTGAAGAAGAATTCAATTTTTCTTTCTTTTCTTTAATTTTTCTAGGACATGCTCTTTCAATAGGATTTCGGAAGATTTCAAGAAATTAAAAATATTCTTGTAACATCCAAGGAATTTTCAAGAGCTTTAAAAATCTTCAAGGGATTTTGGAAAGATTTAAAATATTTTAGGGTATTAATGAAACGATTGGTTAGGACCTATAATGTTTCAGAATATTTTAAGAGATTCCAATTGATTTTATGAAATTTCTAAAATTTCAATGATTTTGAGAGATTTTAAAAGCCCTCAAGGTTCTGTCATAAATTTTCCAGGATTCCATTAAATAACAGATTTCAAGTAATTTCACGGCATCTTGTAATATTTCAATGGATTTCATGGGATTTATACACAAAAATAGATGAATTTCATAAGAAAATCTACTTGTTCTATCTAAATACTATCAATGAAAAATTTTTAGATCCTTTTCGGTGAAAAATTTGTGTTTATTAATTTTTTTCTTACCTTGTGCCGTTTTCCCAATAATATAATTTTCATATTTTCCATGTTATTTTTTACGATTGAAACAGAAACTACGCATCCATTCAAAACATTATTAATGATGTAGCTCTTTTTTTGATTGAGCAGGTTTTGTCAATTCATTTTTTTCATAGTTTGTGTCGTTGGTCCAAAAATCAATTTTTAAATTTTTAATGGTGTGATTGATTGTATAATTTGCTAACAAAGAGATAAATTTTAAACCAGAAGGATAAATTTCCGACCAGGAAGGTTAATTTTCTACCAAAAAAGGTTAATTTCTAATAAAATTTCCAAAATTATCGAACGAATTTTTAAAATTTTGAAGAAGAAAAGTTTTCAACCAAACATGAAATGAATACATTTTTAGTTTAACTTTCTACTAAGCAATTGACAGATGAATTTCACCAGAAAAGACAAATTTTCAACAAAATAGTTCAATCCTCAACCAAAAAAGCTACGCGTTCCATCAAAAAGTAATCCCTAACAAATTTTCGGATCTTTTTTGAAAGCACACTTTTTGTTGATTCATGTTTTTTGATACCTCGCGTGGTTTTTCCAAAAATTTTATTTTTGCACTATTAATTATATTTCTCAAGATGAGAACAAAAACTCTTGCAAAATTCAACAATTTCACTTCAAAATCCACGAAATTCTTTTTTTGAAATCTTAGGAAATCACTTGGAATGATTTGAAGTATTTTACAATTTTCTATTAAAATCTATTTTTCAAAATAAAAAATCGTTCGAAATTTTCCCACGAATTCAAAGAAAATTTAGTTTCTCTTGAAATCTTTCTAAATTCTTAAAAAGCATCTACATTTTTTGGTTGAGATCTTCACAAATCTACCTTTTTTTTTAATTTTGTGAATCTTAGAAAATCATATGAAATTGTTTGAAATCTTTTTCAATTTTCTCTCAAAATCAATTTTTAAGAATAGAAAATTATTTAAAATTTTTCCCGGAATATTAATAGAATTATGTTATTCTCTTGAAACTTTCAAAATTCTGCAAAAGCTTATAAATTTGTTGGATGCAGTCTTCACGAATCTACATTTTCTCTCAAATTTCGTGAAATCTTTTCAAGTTTTAGATTGTTTTTCAACCTTTTCAAAACTTCTAAATATCTTCTAAGCTCAACTCGATTTTTATACAATTCTGTAATCACGCAAAATTGACAATTTTTCATTAGAAATCTTCTACATTGTTTTTTGAAATCTTGGAAAATCATTTGAAATGGTTTGGAATATATTTCAATTTTTCTTCGAAATTATTATTTTTTAAAATAATAATTTGAAATTTGTGTCTGTCTGTCCATCTGTCTATCTGTCCGTCTGTACGTCTGTCCGTCCGTCCGTCTGTACGTCTGTCTGTCCGTCCATCCGCCTGTTTGTCTGTCTGTCATTTGTCTAGAAATTCAATTTTTCCATTTTACCTTTTTTATCTTTATTTTAGGACACTTGAAGAGTTTTATGAAGAACGATTATGTAACTTTTTTACTTTCACTTCTACTTCTACTCTTTCGAAATTCACGTCGGCAGTCTTTCTTTTGTAAAGTTTGGTTGTCACAGAAATTAATAAAAACAATGTGCAATTCATACAATTGGAAGTGGAAATGAATGTAAAGAGTTACATAATCGGCCCGCAGGCTGGCTGCATCACTTTATCATTAAAATTCTCTTATTTTTCATAGATTAAATTTTCATTTTCCCTGTCCAATAATATTTTATGATCAAAATTCTAATCTTGTAACACTTCCAGATTCTAATTTTTAAATTTATTATTCTCAGGGCTAACACAGCCTAATTTATTTGGAGAAAGTGTATTTTTGAAAAGTAAAAAAAGTGTTTTCCTAAGTTTTGAATTTTGAAAATGTAGTGGTGCTGGCAGCTTGGGAGGCTATTATGTAACTTCTGCACGTTCACTTCTACTTACATTTTTTTTAAATTCACATCGGTAGTCTTTTTTTTTATTTTAATAGTCAAAATAGTGTATTATGCACCTGGGGAGAAAAAAGTGCCTCTCCCTCTTGATAAATCCGATATTTTGAATAACAAATGGATGATTTCAGACATTTCTCGTAATAAAGTCATGATTCCAGTCATAAATATGGTAACTTACCATAAATTACCCTAAATTAATTTTTTCAATTTCCATGAATTGCTGCAAATTTATGAAATTTTCCGTGTCATGAAAAACAATGTTAAAAAAACAAGGTGAAATTTATAAAAGTTGAAGTGGAAACGAATATAAAAAAGTGACATAATCAGACTACCCCTCCTTTTTTTCTCACTTTCAGTTTTAGCAAGACAATGTTTGTGTATCATTTCATAAAAATAATGAATAAACACTTATTGAAAAAAAGCATTTTAACTAATTAATTTGCACATCTTACGTCAAACCACACTTTGAATACTGCAAGACCGTCCTCCTTTGATTCAGCTTTCTCAAATGATTTCAAGTCTTCTTTATAAAAATATAAGTGCATCTCCAAAACCTTCCTATTGAACAAAAATGATTCTATGAAATTTAATATCAAACGCTTTGTCAGTGTTAGCGATAAGAGAAATATCAAGACAGTATTTTTGACTTACGAAAGGAGGTCTTTATCCTCAGGCTGAAAATTGATGTAATCCGTCCACTTTTTATTCGTGAAGTTAAAATAAAAATTATCATTATTATTGTGATCATCAGTAATGGTTCCATTAATTACTCATAAAATTTGAATTAGTGAGAACTTTACTAATTGATTGACAAATCGAATATTTGACTAATAAAACGTTATTAATGTATCATTTCACGAATTAAATAGTAAAAAATCACAAATTCGTTACACCTACACAATTTATCAAGTGAAAATATTTACTAATGTTATTCCGGTCATTAAATAATTAATGAACTTTCTTTGACGATTGTTTTCGATATAAAATCGAGATTCAGGAGAATTATTTTCAACCTTGAATAAATAAGGTAAAATACATAGGCCTGTAAATAATTCCAGTGTTTCCTCGTAACCTACTTACAAGTGTCACCATATTGCATTCTCATTGTGTCAATAAAGTTAAAAATGCTAGAGTAACGCCTTTTTTTGGATAAACTTTTTAATTTTTTTCTTTCTATTCAAGTAGTAAAATTTCACTGATAAAATTAGCGAAATTTGTATAATTTGAAAGTAGAAAGTTTAAACAATTTTTGGAAGACTTACCTTTTCTTTGGCCCAACGGAAAATGGTTTTTTCAAATACGTAATTCTTACGAAGGGGCCCTCCAGTAAACATTGGAGGTTTTTCAGACCAATCAGCTTTTACTTCCACTGTATTATAGAAAGCGTAAAATAATGTATGAAATAAAATGAAGCGGAACTAAATTCATGACGTAAAATAAATAATGTTTATTACCAGTGAGACCAGTATTCTTGACGGTCATTTTCGTTGGTAATTTATGAAAATCTGTAAATTTCAATTTTTCCTTAATAGGTGGAAAATCACCAATTTTGAATTTCACATCTACAGCTACGGGAGACTGAAATGGCCCATTACATTTTGAATAATGTTTGCCCCAGTTTTTAGGATCTTTATAATTGAATGCGCCTGGAAGAAAAGAATAAAAATTGTAGAGCCTTTTAATAAGAACAAATTGTCTACATTGTTGCTTTTACTATTCAAATAATTTTTAAATAATTGATGCTTCTTAATTATTTGACAAAATATAATCGTACCTTTAATGTGTATAGATCTGTACATATTTTTATAGGAAATCATGAAACCCGTTGAAAAAAGTTTTAAATATATCACTTACTTGCTCCTAAAATAAGACTGAGAAGAATAGTCGCCATCAAGTATCGCAGGTTCATTTCGAAACTCTGCATATTCTGTAATAATATGAAGAAAACAATACTACAACTTTATATTTAGATATAAATTTCAATTCTTACTTTTTCCTTGATTTTCTTGAAGATCCAGCGATGTGATGAATGAATTGTAAAGTCAATTAATTGGAATGCTAGTATCTTGAAGAAAGAATTTGCTCTTGAAAGAACGACTATATATAGGCTGATATTTTTATCTTTCTTATCTTGATTCCTTATAGTTTATTATGCACGTGACTGTGTCGTGAATTCAGTTTTTTACACGTTCTTAAACTTTGTCGCAGTCAAAATTTAGTGATAACATAAGTGGGGCACACTAGATTCTTGAGCACGGGAACCCCCACCACCCCGGCCCCTCTGGAGGAAAAATTTACATTGACTTTAACCTCCGCATTCTTCGTGAAAAAATCTTCTTCGTAGATTTTTCGATGAGAAATAACTGTTTTTAATGCTTGAATAATCTAAAATTGAAAGTTAAATATAAGTCCTTTAATCTTCAAAAAATTTAAACTGAAGATAATTATATAGATAGTTATATTTTTATAAAAATTTAATTATTTGAAATTCAATAATACTTGAATCTCAAAGACTTCATGGAAGCCCGCTCGTCCTACTTTTTTCCAGGCAAACCTACCGCAAAAGGGCATAAGCCCCAAAGATTGGAATTCTAAATGTAATTAAGTCACTTAAGTGCCTGCTTTCACTAGTTTTGCTTCCTCATAGAGGAAGCTTTGTGATGGTAACATTTTCCGAAATTTTTAAATTTATTTAATTAAACCTTCCTCAATTTAAAATTGTCTAATACAATGCTCAAAGCAATTGTCCGGATGTGTGTGTGGATAGGTGTCTGGATGTCACACTTTTTTGTGAAAACGATAACTTGAAAACGGTTGCAGATAAATTGAGGAAATTTTGCAGGGCATATTTTCCTCACTAATATCTTGAAACTGACCAAAGGATTTCTACAAATATTCACTGCATTTTTTTTAGCACTCAATAATATTTGAAAATACGGTTTTTTGTAGTAAAACTTTTTTTTTTCAACATAACTCGAACTTGATGCAAGAATATAAAAGATTCCTTGGTTCGAGACGAACCGATTGACCTGAAATATTGATACATTTTATATAAGAGTACGGAAGTAATAGTATTTTATATATTTTTGAAATCGATTTTCATAGTAAAAATTTTCCAAAAAGTTGATTCAAGAGGAATAGATTGACGTATAATATTGATACTTTGTATTGAAGAGTGAGGAAGCTATGGTGATACATAGTATTCGAAAACACGGTTTTTTATAGTGAAACTTTTTTCAATGACATAATCAAAAATTGATGCAAGAAATGGAAAAAATCCTTGATTCGAGGTAAATCGATTGATCTATAATTTTAATATACTTTATTGAAGATTAAGGAAGTTATGCTCATTGATAATATTTGAATCATCTATTTCGAACAGAAAAACCTTATTCATCGACATAATATTGACGCATGAATAGAAAAGACTTTTTGATCATAAATTTCCATATAGAATTATTCTGACAATTTTTGTAAAGAAATCATAAAGCTGGGAAAGGGATAGGGTCTGACAGAACTTTCCCTTCCCTTTTCTCGCTCTAAAATTGATCATTTAGAATACAAAATTTGATTTATCTGATTTGTCTTTATAGTTAAAAAAAGTTTTGTCTTATTTTATAATTTTGTGTTTTTTGTAAGTTTCTATTTTCAAATTGATCAAAATAAATATTCTGGTTTGTCTATTATTAAAAAAAATAAATTATGCTTCCCCTATAATGAAGCAAATACGTTTGCTGACGGGAAGCAAATTCTCGTGGAATGAGCACCATATAATTATAAATACAAAAAGGAAACACTCGAAATCGAATTCATAGCTAGTTTTCATTTTTTTCAATTCGAAAGGAACTATATTATATACAGATGAAACTAATATCAAACTAATGAAATAAAATAAATTAAATTAAATTGAAATTAATCTAATTCAGGCACGTTCTACGACATATCATCGTCTGGTCATGTTTGAAAGACAAATTTTGTAATTGGGACGGCAAAACTCAAAAAGATATCGAGTTTTAAAAATTAGAGTGCTAACCTCACGCTGCGGAACAAATTTTAAATTTTTCAGAAATTCTTTCATTTGGTCGCGTTTGGAAGCTCATTTTTGAAACATGTCATTAGCACCATACTCGCGAGCGGCGCCTTCCCAAGTGGTAGTGACCTTCTTTGGTCAGCCAGATGATATGCTCTGTAAAGCTTTCGTTATGATTTTTCAAATTAAAGGTTTCACTGCATTTTTAACGCCTAGGAATTAAAACATTGTTTTTTTTCAAATTAGTGAAATTTTCTTTTACGAGATGACACAAAATAAAGGGCGATACTTTAAAAAATTAACAAAATATTATTTTTTGGACCAGCCTAATATACATATATTTCCTGTGTGTCACGGTGGTCCGGAAACACCAAATTTTTGAAAATCGAAAATGACTTGTACTCAAAAACTAGTTTTTATTACAATTTTTATATTATTATTATTATTATGATATAATACAGTATGTATGTACAGAAGCAAATATAGAAGAGATTGTGAATGAATACATAAAATAGAAAATGTAATTGAAGAAATTAATTCTAAGTAATAACAAAACTCATTTCGACTGCATTTTTGGGCCCAATTTTATGTCGTTTTTTCGAAATTTGTTTCTTGTAACACAGACATGATTTCTGCTTATATGGAGGAATTTTAGAATTGTTAGTTCTATTTTTGTATGACTTCAGGAAATTTCGGAACGTTCTGAAATTTGTCAAATGTTTGGTCAATATAATTGATTAAGTTTTTTTTAAACATCAGAAGTTTTATAGAAATTTGAGAAATTATGGAAATGTTAAAATTTTCAAACATATACGAACTTTGAAAATCAAAAGAAAAAATGGAAACCATTAGACATTTTTAATTTTTTCATATACATATTTTGATAATTATATAAATTTTCAACATTTCAGATATTTTAGATAATTTAAATATTTCAGAAATTTTGAAAATTTGAGACCATTCTATAATTTCAGAAATTTTGACAATTTTATAAATTTGAAGCATTTTAGAAATTTCAGAAACTTTTAAAAGTAAAAAAATTAGGAAGATTTTAGAAATTTTGATAATGATTGAAATTTAAATAATTTAAGAAATATAAAAATTTAGAAAATTGAACATTTAAAAAATTTCAAAAATTTACGGGCGACTGGGGCGACTGGGGCTGATCCAAAAAAAATAACTTTTTAAGCGTCACGCCCATAAGTGTGTTTCATGTGTGGTCATTCTTGCGCTAATTATAATTTTTTTCATTTTTTTAAATGCAAATTGTCTTTCATACATCACTTAATACTTTCCACTGATAACAAGATTTCAAAATTACTTGTTTTTTATTATTTAATTACTGTTTTCAGCGATTCTGTTTTAGAATAGAGTTAGAAAGTCGTGTTTTTCCTGAATCTTTCAACTTATTTCCGATTTTCAGAAGGATTTTCCACTTTTCGGAAATTTCCAAATTTGGTTTAACTTTATAGTTAAAAACAAATAATTAATAGAAAATGGAGAGAATCGTTTTTTTAACAATCCCTTTTTTGTAAATATATTTTTCTGAAATGAAACAGATATTTGAAACATTCTTCAAGTTTTCTATATGGATCATATTTAATAGAAATTTTCTTCGGCGAAGTTATTGAGACCCTTTTTGTTTAAATTATTATTGATATTTATTATTTGTTCCTAACGAAAAAGACAAAGAAATGCTGCAAAACAAAAGACAAAGAAATTGGGAAATTTTGTCCAGAGCCTGCTTAATTAAAAAAAAATCACAATGTAAAGTTAAATAACAATTACTCCTCATTTGAAAAAGTAGCTTCATGTTACTATATTTCGCTATTTTTTTGAAAATTCATTTTTTTGTATTCAATTAATGTTTTGATTGAAAATTCAAATGTTTTAATTTTTGGTTGGAAATGTATTGTTCTTAGTGGAAGATCCAAGTATCTGATTCAAAATTCATGTATTTTCATTGAAAATTCAACTCTCTAGTTAAAGAATGAGCTATTTTGATGAAAGTTTGTTTATTCTGTTGATAGTAATTATATTTTTTCCCAATTAATACAATATATAGAATTCCTGAAAAGAAAACAAGAATTCAATGATAAAATTTTGACAACCACCACAAAATGCTCGTATTGCATTTCCTAAAAAACAAATAAAAAAATTGGTTTCTTTGGACAAAAATAAAAAAGAGGAAAGAAAAATGAGAAGGCAACCAATCAAATCCCCTTCCTTCTCTTGTATATTTCTTTCGTCTTTTTTTATTTCTGTTATTATCAAATCACAATAAAAAAGCATGCTAAGTATTTACATTTACAATTAATACAACTCTTCTAGTGGAAACTCAATGCGCAAGTATTTTGTTGAAAGTTCTTTCTTCTTTTGGTTGAAAATTAAAATATTTTGTACTGAAAATATCACTATTCTAGTTGAATATTCCATAAATGTAATTAAAAATTTATCTCGTTGACTGAACAATAATTTTTTCAACTAAAAATGTAACTATTCAATTTTTGATTGAAAATTGAATCATTCAGAAGATTCTTGCTTTTTTCGAGAATTTATCTTTTTGGTTCGAAATCAATTATTCCAGTTGAAGATTCATCATATTAGTTGAAATTTCATCAGTTTGGTTGACATTTTTTCTCACTAAAAATGCAACTATTTCAAATGAATAATCCATAATGTCAGTAAAAAATTCATCTGTTTGGTTGAAAATTGTTTTTTTCAACTGGAAATTTAAATATTCAATTTTTGTTTGCTAATTTATATTTTCTAATTAAGAATTTATTTAGTTTGCTGAAAATCCGTCTTTTCGTTAGAAATTAATCTTCCTGCTTGAAAATGCATCGTTTTGGTCAAAAATTGAACTCTCAAAGTTAAAGGTTCATCTTTTCAGTTAAAAATTCAGTTTTTTTTTATTTTAAAATATAATAATTCCAGTCGAAGATTCATTTTCTATGTTGAAACTTCATCCGCTTAGTTGAAAATTAATTTTTCGAAGGAAAAGTGAGCTATTACATTTTTGGTTGAAAACTGATCTCTTTTAGTTGAAAATTCAACTATTTGGTTAAAAAAAATTGTTTAGTTAAAAATTCACGTTTTCTTCGAAAAATTGTTTTTTCTTCGTCAGAAAACTAGTCTTATTGTTTACAAATTTACCTTTTTAGTTGAAAATAGGACTAACTGGTTCGACGTTAAAGTTTTTTGTTCTAATTAATCTTCCTGGCTTAAGATTCATCTATTTCAGTTAAAGATTCATCATCTACTTTTTTTTTAAGCTTCTAATGTTTCCCCTGAGGGTTTACATTTTTCTTGTATCTCTTTCCTATTCCTTTACACACACCCCCACGCACTTTCTTGGTGGTGGGAGGGGGACATACAGTTTAAGGTGGGTTCCGAACCACCAAGAGCAACACCCTTAAGTACTTAGAGAACCTTTTTCTCTAGACGTACCGGTCCCACGACTCTCCGGAGATGAACAACTCCCTTGCTACGCAAGTGTTCACCGCATGGGCCACCGAGGCTCTTCCAGAGTGCGGGACGGGAATCGAACCCGAAAGCCGACGGAGTGGGTCCGAAGCCTACGCCTTAAGCCCCACGACCATCGTCCCACTTTATCATCTCAGTTAAAATTTCATTATATTTGGTTGATTATTATTATTTTTTTTTTAATTCATTGACTGAAAGATTACCTTTTCCATTTTTGATCAAAAACTGATACTTTTTAAGTAAGATTTACCCATCACATGGGTGATGAGTACCATGTCAACTCCAGTAAATCTTGTTTTGTTTCAATGAAAAATAATTGAACTTTATCCACTTGAAAATTACACCCAACACATATTCACTTTTTTTCTGTGAACCCGTGAAATGACTCTGATTTTCGTCGTAGAATTTCAGTGGTTATTCCAAAGAGAAGATATTATCCAATTTATCTAGATGTCATCTTCAAAATTGTTGAAAAGGAGGGAAAATTAATAATAATTCATACCTATATGTGCAATAAGGGGAAAATATACTTGCAATAACTCAAAGAAAATATTTATTGATGCAACTGAAGACTTTATTTTATTTTAGTACTTACATTTACATTAATATTAGACATTTCAACATAAAACCCCCTTAACCATACCATCTACCCGCTACCGTCTGCAGCCGGATTTTTGTTAAAGGCGCTTGCATTTGCTTAGACATTTAGCCAAGGGAGTGGAAAACTGCAAAAAACCTCTCCCAAGCGCAGCCGGTTACCGAAAATTATTGTTCAATTCTTTCATTAGCATTCACTGTCTTAATTGGGCGTTTATTTAGCGGCTGGGGAGGTCTAACATTCGACTTGACTCCCCCATTTAACTGTATTTTCCTGAATCCATTTAGCTGAAAAAAAGTACGAATATAAAATAGTAGTAGTAAATAAATTATTGAACTCATTTCCGTATATTCTCCAAATAAATATATATTCTTACCAGGTTTTTCGAAATAGTGTAAAATATTATAGTTTCGAACCAAGTCACAGATTCCGAGCAAGGTGGATAATCTAAAGAGCCTTTTTAAAAATAAAATGATGACGGACTTGATGGATCTACGAGTAATAATGTTGCTAAGGGAAACGGGTGTATTAGAGCTGTTGAATTTATGGATTGCACCGTATGTATACTTTTTTCCAGCTCCGCGAAAAATGGTTCGATTTCTATACCTGGAGTTGGATCCTGTAATTTCAAGGATGAGTCAATTATATAGGATTTTGCGTGAAGACAAATTGAATTTTCATTACTTTTCTTTAATTTTTCTAGGACATGCGTTTCTAATAGGATTTCAAAAGATTTAAAGAAATTTAAAATATTCTTGTAACATTTAAGGAATTTTCAAGAGCTTTGAAAAGCCTCGACGAATTCTGGAAAGATTAAAAATATTTTAGAGTATTTATGAAACGATTGTTTAGGACCTATAATGTTTTAGAATATTTTAAGAGATTCCAATTGATTTTATGAAATTTCTGAGAATCTCAACGATTTCGAGAGATTTTAAAAGCCTTCAAGGTTTTGTAATGAATTTTCCAGGATTTTTATGAAATACTAGATTTTGTGTGATTTCACGGCATCTTATAATATTTTAATGGATTTCATGGAATCTAGGCACAAAAATAGCTGAGTTTCATAAGAATTCAAGTATTTCAAAAAATTCTCAAGATTCCATCTTGAAATTGAATTTGTAAAATGAAAAAAAAAAATTTTAAATGCTTTGAAAAATGCTTTGAACAATGCCGAGAAATTGCAAAAAATTTTAATGAACTTGAATTATATTAGGATATTTTCAATAGATTTCAATAATTGCAAGTAATTTCAAAAGAATATAAGGATTGTAGGATCTCTACATACATTTGAATGAGTTTTCAAGAACTTTCAAAAGCTCCACTTAGAAAAATTCCACATAGAAAAATTCGAATTTCGTAGGGTTTCAAAGATTCAAAGAGATCTTCAAATTTTTTCATTTCATTTGCAACTCACTTTGAATTCTCATTAATTCAACCTAAATTCTCATTAATTCAACCTGAATTCTCATTAATTCAACCTGAAATCTCATTAATTCAACCTGAATTCTTCCAAATTCTCCCGAATTTATCCAATTCTACTCAATTCAATAGATTTCTCACTTCATTATTAGTTTTTGTTTAATGTGCCCTGAAATTCTCTTAATTTTCCTAGAAAATTTTTTTATTTTCCCTGTCAAATAATATTCAAATACCAAAATTCTAATCTTATAACATTTTTAAATTCAAATTTTTTAATTTATTATTCTCAGAGCTGACACAGCGTGATTTATTTGGAAGAAGTGTATTTTTGAAAAGTAAGAAAAGTATTTTTCTAAATTCTGAAAATGAAGTGGTGCGGGCAGCTTGGGGGGGGGGGGGATTATGTAACATTTCCACGTTCACTTCTACTTATATTTATTTTAAATTCATGTTGGTAGTCTTGTTTTTTTAATTCAATAGGCAAAATAGTATATCATGCACCTAGGGGGAAAAAAACTGCCTCTCACCCTTGGCACGTCTGATATTTTTCATGAAAAATTGATGATTTCAGACATTTCTCAAAACGCAGTTATGATTTCAGTCATTATTGATTTTGAATGAAGTAGCATGAAATTTATGTTAACTTATTGCAAATTATCAAAAATTCATAAACAAATTGCCGAAAATTTTTGGTTATTTATACAACTATTTGGTCACTTATAGTAATTTTGCAGGTAAATATCGTAACTTACCACAAATAACCATAAAATTTTTTTTGATTTCCACGAATTCCTGCAAATTTATGAAATTTCCAGTTATTTATGGATAATCGTAAAATGCGAGCTCATATAGATGTATAATTTTCATTACTCACCTCTGAAGTCACTTTTTGTTTGTGTATTATTTCGTGAAAATAATGAATAAACACTTACTTGAAAAAGCATTTTAACAAATTAATTTGCACATCTTACTTCAAACCACAATTTAATTACTGCAAGACCATCCTCCTGTGATTGAGCTTTCTCAAATGATTTCAACTCTTCTTTATAAAAATATAAGTGCATCTCCACTTGCGACCAAGGTGAAAGAATAATCTTGTTAGGAGATATGAACGGATGGGTCGGCGTCCAGCGTCAGGATACAGATACAGGAGGGGTGCTAGGTAATTTTGGGGACACAACAAGAAAAAATTATAACGGGGAAAAATTAGTTAGCTTATGCTTAGAAAAGAGCCTATTCATTACAAATACTTGGTTTAGACATAAAATGATCCACATGTACACCTGGTGTAAAGGAAATAGCCGCAGTATAATTGACTTCGTTATTGCAGATGAAAGACTAAGAGAACTAGTTACAGATACAAGAGTCATGAGGGGGGCCGAATGCAATACTGATCATTACCTTTTAGTCTGCAAAATAAACTTAGGGCGGGGATGGAGAACAAAGAAAACAAAGAAAACGAAACAAACACGAATAAAAATTGAAAATTTACAGAGACAAGAAGTGGAAACAGAGTTCCAAAAGAGGTTAACTGAACGCATAGATAGGGCAACGTGGGAAGCGCTTATAAGCAATAAAGATGTAGAGGGCGCGTGGACTTTATTACGGGATATCATTGTTAAAACTGCGACCGAAATATGTGGTACGGCATTTGTAGGAAGAAAATCTGGTGATGCATGGTGGAATGAGGAAATTGCGGCAGCCCAAAAAGAAAAGAAAAAAGCGCGCAATAGAACGCTGAACATGACAGGTCTTAGCGATGAGGAGAAAACTAGACTTAAAAATGATTACAGACACAAAAATAGGAAAGTTAAACGACTAGTCAAAGAGAGTAAAGAGAAAATCAGAACAGAAGAAGAGAACAAAATAAAAAACTGCTTTGAAGGAATTATGAAACTATTATATAAACAGTTGAAGGAAAGTAAAAGTACAGAGTTTGCTAGCATGAGAAACAGTAAAGGCGAAATGCTATATGATATAGACGGGATAGTAGACGCTTTAAAAGATTCTTTTAAAGAACTATTAGGAGGTGAAGATATAGGGCAACAAAACTGCGACATAGAACATAATGCACTAGAAAACCCAATTGAAAAAGTCTGTGTCACTGAGGTCAGAGATATAATTAAGAACTTGAAAAACGGTAAGGCTGCGGGTATAGACAATATTAGCGCTGAAATGCTTAAATACGGTGGTGAGTACATACCTCACAGGTTGTGCGAATTAATAAATTTATGTATCGAAACGGGAGAAGTCCCAGACGATTGGAGAAAAGCGATTATCGTACCAATATACAAAAGAAAAGGAGATAAAAGCAACTGCAGTAATTACAGAGGTATCAGCCTACTAAGTACCGTAAGTAAAATATACTCAAAAATACTTATCCGTAGGGTAATGGAAATTACAGAAGAGAAGATATGGGAAGTCCAATGTGGATTTATGCCAGGAACGTCATGTACAGATCAGATATTTAGCCTAAGACAGATCACAGAAAAGAGCTTGAGAGTAGGAAAGAAAGTTTTCTGTGCATTTATTGATCTAGAAAAAGCATTCGACATGGTAAATAGAACTAAACTTTGGGAAATCCTTAAAGAGTATGGAGTAAATGGAGGGCTCCTACAAGCAATAAAAACAATTTATACAGGCAGTAAAGCGAGTGTAAGGGTAAATGGGAAACTGAGCGACTGGTTCGATATTATGCAAGGGGTGAAGCAAGGATGCGTTATGTCCTCGTGGCTATTTATCATATTCATGGATAAATGTCTAAGAACTGCCCTCTTCGACGAAGAAGGTGTAAATCTCGAAACCGTCAAGGTACGTGGGTTAGCTTTCGCAGATGACAAGATTCTTATGGCAGAATCAATCGAGGACTTGCAAAGAATGTTGAATAAACTAAATACAAGCATGGAGAACATGGGCCTCAAAATAAACGTGAATAAAACGAAAATCATGGTGTTTGAGGGAAAAAGCGAGAAAACAATGTGCAACATTGTCCTAAATGGTGAGGGATTAGAACAAGTTGACAAGTACGTATATCTGGGTAGCCTATTCACTAGCGACGGAAAAATAGATGGGGAGTTAGATAGGCGCATAAATAAGGGGAAGCAGGTTATCGGTAGAGCAGGATCCATCCTCAGAAATAAAAACATATCAAAAAAAGCTAAAATGGCCATACATAACTCTATCTTCGTACCAACTGTACTATACGGTAGCGAGACATGGACCTGTCAAGAAAAGGACAGGAGCAAAATCAACGCGATCGGCATGAAACCTCTCCGCATAATATGCGGGAAAACACTGATGGACAAAGTCAGAAATGAGACAATCCTCAAAGAATGTGGTACACAAGAGACACTAGTTGACATATGGGAAAGAAATCAGCTAAGGTGGTTCGGACATCTTGAAAGAATGAAAGATGAACGACTGACGAAGCAAGTGTATAAAGGTAAAGTAAATGGTAGAATGCCCAGAGGTAGACCGCCGAAAGAATGGTCAGAATCTGTGAATGAGACATTAATCCGAAGAGACGTAAGAAGCCATAGGAACAGAAGAGCTTGCGTGAAGAAATGCATGGACGTGAAGGAAGCTAGAGTAGTATGCCAGGACAGAAATGTGTGGCGACAAATAGTTTGTAAACAGAGTGACAATAGTGTGAATGGCGCCTGAAACAGAGACTTTGGATACTAATGGGCCCAAGTGGGGAACCATACATAACAATTTTGTGAGG
>CAKNXH010002105.1:114691-142137 GCA_932178445.1 Andricus quercusramuli | reverse complement strand
TGATAGTTCAACCTAGAAGGATGAAATGTAATTGAAAAAAAAAATTAATTTCAAAATTAAAAAGGCGAATTTTCAACAAATAAAAAGATTTCTCAGTGATGAAAGAAAAAAAAGTTCACCTGAATTGTTGATCCTGAAAGCCAAAAGACGAATTTTCTGTAGAAAATTCGTCTTTTGGCTTTCAGGATCAACAATTCAGGTGAACTTTTTTTCCTTTCATCACTGAGAAATCTTTTTATTTGTTGAAAATTCGCCTTCTTAATTTTGAAATTAATTTTTTTTTCAATTACATTTCATCCTTCTAGGTTGAACTATCAACTATTAAACTTTTTTGTTACGAATTTTCTCTTAAGGTTGAAAATTGAACTATTTCTTTGAAAATTCAATTTTTTTGTGGAGAATTTAATTATTTTTCAGAAAATTTAAGTATTTTCTTAAGAAGTCATCTCTTATCGTAGAAAAGTCACTTTTTTTGTCAAGCTTTGTTTATAAAATACCGGTGCGGACCGATATGAGTTCTCTGAAAGAACACATTGTGTGGCATTTATATTACCCATCTGCATTTAGAATTAGGCTAATTATATTTCCTGAAGAAGATTAATAAATTCTATCACTTATATCCAGAAAACAATAACAAGAGAGAGAGAGAAGGAGAGAGAGAGAGCGAGAGAGAGAGAGAGAGAGATGGAGAAGGAAAGAGAGATGGAGAAGGAGAGAGAGATGGGCAAAGAGAGAGACCGAAAGGCTCCTTTCTGTGGGTGAAGAAAATCGAGCCTCCGGTCTGTGCCATAAGACACAACGTGTGTGTCACAGGCCTGCGTTACACCATGCAGTCGTGGTTTCATTCGAAGCATGCGCAACTCCCCATATCGAGGTATAAGATGTTTACACATCAAAAACTGCTGAAAATAGAACACAAGCAGTCTTCTGATTTGTTTACTCTTCATGAAAATGTATTATTTCGAAAAAGTAAAAACGCAGATCTGTGGCGAGTGGTTATACCGGAAAGTCTCACAAGACAACTTATGGATTGTGTACACTCTAAGTTGGGTCACCCAGGCGTGTATAAAACTATCATGTACTTGCGTCAATTCTATTACTGGAAATCGTTGAATCAAAATGTGAAAATTTTGTTCATTCCTGAAATCTTTGCCAAAGAGTAAAAAATCTGAATGTTCAAATGGAAAGTAAATATAATCTTGTTCACTCCAAAGAACCTGGTGACCTAATTACAGTTGATTTTGATGGTCCATTACCGAGATCTTGCGGTGGTGTAGAGTACATTTTTGTCGTGTTTGATGCGTTTTCGAAATATGTGAAGTTGTATCCAATAAAAAGAGCCACAACTGAGATTGTTTTAAAGAAAATGTTCGATTCATACATTCCTGAAATGGGGAAACCCAAAAGAGTTCTAGCGGATCCTGGGACGCAATTCACGTCACCCACTTGGAGGACTAAATTTCAAGATGCTAGTATTCAGGCAATATATTCTTCCGTAAGACATCCCAAAAGCAACCCCGTTGAAAGGATTATGAAAGAGTTGGGTAGATTGTTTCGTATCCTATGTTCCGACAAATATACTCGATGGGCACAATGTATATCTAATATCGAGTATTTTCTAAACGTAACCACTCATTTCAGTACCGGATTCACTCTATTCGGGTTGCATTTTGGTACGAAACTAACCGATCAAATACAGAGCATAATTAATTTTCCAGCGACTATGGACTTGATCAAAGATGTAAAGATCGTCTTAGCCAGAGAAAAAATCAATAAGACTTTTGAGAGGCGATGGAGGGCTCAGAAAAGTCATTCAAGGGTGATTCTGGAAAGGGGCGATTAGGTTTTGCTGCGTATTCCGAAACAGTCAAGTAAATTAGATAAAGGAACGCACAAGTTCTTTCACCTATTTTTCGGTCCCTATCAAATTATCAATGACTTTAAAAATAATTCTCATAAATTGGCTGATGTCAATGATCCACGGAAGAGTATCGGGGTGCATAATCATTTCAACTTGAGGAAATATGTTCGGCGCTCCGGTGAATAGGTTTTCCTCGATTCTCCTAATTGTATTAGTAAAAATAAGCTGTAAATTAAGCGACAACGAATTTAAATATTTATAGACACTTTCGTTTGACTCAATCAATCTTATGTTGTGAAGTTTTGATTTGTATGTATTATATATATTATGGTATGTCTGTGATATGGTCTCCGTACCGATTGTATCAAGGTGTTAACCGTTAATAAAGTAAAATGAATAAAAATAATATACAAAAATTATTATCTATTCTGACCAGATTTAAACAAGAAACGTGACATTTACTAAAAGAAAAGCTTCGGTTGTCTCCTTTCAAAAACTTCAGGTTAAAAAATCGACATATTTGTTATACGTAGTACATGAAGATTTTCCGTAAAAATAATCATTCCATAAATGTTTTGCCGATGCTATCTTCCTCCACGATTTATGACTCTTCATAACTATTAAATTGTTTTAACTATACTTACGATAGGGTTCTTCATGCTCTTTCTATTGTTATAGGTAAGCATTTTTTATTGGTATGAAGTGAGTCATAAATCGATAAAATATGGTATCCGGATAAAATCGAGCGAACGCTTGTTTTTAGAAATAAGTAATAATATGTCCATTTTTTAACATAAGAATATTCGAAAAAAATACATCTAAGTTTTTTGTTGACAAAAAAAAACTAAACTCGAAAAAAGTCTGATTTATTGTTGAAGTTGATGAACTTTAAATATATTGATTTTAATTTTAAATATTTGCGAAAAACAATTATTTTAACCATAGGTTTTGTGAATACATGTTTTTCAACAGTTTTTCTCACTATCGCTTCTTATCAATTTGAAAATATGGTTAATTTTTAGAAACCAATGGCTTATTTTTTTCGGGGAAAGCATTATCTACAACTCTACTGTTACAGCGTTTAAAAGTAAATTTTTGTATGGCTAAAATCGTTAAAACGTTTTTTCAAGAAAATGTTTTCAAAATGACTATATTTGAAGATTGTTGACTCATTTTCAAAATGGAAAACAGTATACTTATAAGGACATTTTCTGCCAGAAAACAGCAATAATTTATTAAAATTCAATAATTTTTTCGAAAGTGGTAAGAAGCGACACTAAGAAAAAATTCAATTACAAAAACTATCGTTAAAATAATTATTTCTCGTAAGTTTTAAACTGATTTAATAAAAAATAGTGTTTCTTTTTTCCTAATTTTTCATCAGGAAATGACCTGGAATACATTTTTGTTTGTAGAGGCTACCCTAAAATATTTTATATTATCCTAAATAAAATTTCCAACTGCGCTATATTCATCTCCTTCTTTTTTTATATCAGTGTTTAGAAAATAAGAAAAATGAAAAAATTTGGTTTTTCAGGGTTTGGAATGACTTTTACGTAATCTAATCCACAAAACCATTCCTTAAGGGCTTTGCCGACGTCTTTTCGCTTTTTATTTATGTTTAAATTTTAAAATGCAAAATCTCTATACAAAAATTTTTTTCGTTTTTCAAAAAGATAAAAATCTGCATTTTTTGCAATATCCTGGCTCGCAATACATTTTTATTCTTTAAACTCGCAGCGATATGAATTTAAGTGCCAAATGCGGGATGGCAAAAAAGCGATCGCGAGGAAGCGTCCGAAATTATCAATGAACAATACTTATGCCACAATAAATATTATTTTTTAACGGATTTTAGACGGCTTATGTTTCACCGATTTGATTAAAATTATTTTGTTGGGTAAAGTTTTGCATAATCTAAAAAAATATAAATATTCTGATTTTATTTGTTATTCTTATAGATCTTTTCATTCTCTTTCAAAATCCGATGACAAATTTTTTAAACCAATTGCTTAATATTGTAAATGTTAAAAAATCACAAAATTTGTCATTCAATAGCATTCGTCAATTTCATAAACAAATTACCAGTATTTACATAATTTTTTGCATAAATTATTCGTTAAATTAACGAATAGTATCATTGATAAAAGAAAGTTCAAAAAGAAACATAATTAAAAATAGGGGCTCAAAAAAATTCAAAACAAAATTCGCATTCTTAAGTGATTTTAGATTTTGTTTTTTCGAAAAATTTAGAATAAAATTTAGAAATATGTGCAAATAATTTTAGAAATCTTGTCTAAAATTTTATGTTAATGCAAATAGTGAACCAATGTCGATTCTTATCTTTTTTTCTATCTTTCTGTGTAAAAATCTTTGACGCTGCTTATCTCTTGGATGTAATGAATAATGTTATTTATCATAAACAACACCTTTTCGCTTCGCATAAAATCCAAGAGATACTGAGCATAGGAAAGTTGTTTACAAAAAGATAGCAGAAAAGGGAAAAAATCATCGTTTTTCGGTATTTGCATTACCATAAAATTTTAAACAATAACAATTCAAAAATCGCTTGGAAATATCAATTCTAAATTTTTCTGAAAAACAAAACGAAATCTAAAATCAATGAAGAAGTGCGTACCAAAAATTACAGTGTCCATCAATTTTTATTTGAATCGACGAAGAAAATGGCAAAGCATAGGAATATTTATACTTTGATATATATTACTTTTTCAAACGAAACATTAAAAAAAGTTTTGAATTTTTGAACCCATTTTTGAATTTTTATTTGTTTTCGATTTGCTTCAAAGAAAGCTATAAATTATGCGCTAGAATTTTATAAAACTATTTTAACCATAAAATGAAACCAAACATTAAAGTTTCGCTAGTTTATTTAAAAAAATATTTTCCATTAAGTTTGAGACTTGTATAGTTTTTTATATAATTTAGATATTCTATTTTTCTTCCAGGATTCTGATGATTCTTATTGTATTTTTCTAGGCCCGTCGGAAAATTTGTAAAAATACAAAATCCACAAAATGGGAGCCTTTTGTTTAAAAATATATAAGTGAATTTGAAAAAAAGGGTTACATGGGAGGGGGGGGGGGGTATAAACCAATTATGTTACTCGTCCGGTCGGCCGTATGAATAGAAACTGTCCAAATTAACTTTTCCAAGTTTCTGGGAAGACTTCAAAAGAGGACGGTACAGCTTATCATAATCCGAAAAGAAAAATAGAATATCTGAATTAGATCAAAATTTATAGAAGTTTCACAATTTTTTTTTAAATAGACATCCAAAGACATTCAGCGACGCACATCTCGCTACTTCTCCTAGTGAGTGTAGAGAAAAGTAAAATTGAGCCACCGGGTGCAATAACCAGCCCGACGCTCGAAAACACGTAAAAGTATTGCCCGATCGTCTCAAAGAAAGAAAATGTTCAAAATCAAAAAATCGATTTTTTGAATATGTAGAATTCTAGAGAATAAGGAAATGAAACTTTCTCCTTTTGGAATTTTTTTTCGAAAGCTTATTTTTGATAATAAAAACGAAATATTGAAAAATCAAAATTCTTCCTGATTAAGTTTTCAAAATTAAATCGTTCTAACTCGGCCAAATGTTATTGAAATAATGTCTTATTTGTAGGACATATTCAAAATACTCTAGCAATGCCTAGGAAATGATGAAAAAGTTAACAATCCCTTATTGTTTAATAATATTCAATTGCAAACGAGGTCAATCGATAATTGTGTTTTCTTCGTTTCTACGGTAAAGAGTATTTAGATAACTTCCACTTTCAAACAATTTCCAGTGAGTGATTTTTTCAGCAATATTGAATGAAGTTTTTTGGAAAATCTCATACAGAATCGTTGAAAATTTACTGAGATAGTCAGCTTGAGAAAAAGTACTCGACGTTTGCCCGCGCCAACTGAGCTTCGAGAACGCTGCCATGAAAGAGCAGTCCTCGCGACGCATTAGCTAACAGCGCAGGCAGACGGCGAGTACTTTTTCCAAATCTGAATATCTCAGTAAATTTCGAACGTAAATATTTTTTACCGGCGAAAACAAGAAAACACAATTATCGATTGACGTCATTTTGCAATTGAATATTATTAAACAATGAGCGATTTTTAACGTGAAGTCAGAACGATTCAAGTTCTAAAACCTAATTAGAGCAGGGAGAAACTTTTTTTAAATATTTCGTTTTTATCATTAAAAATAAACGCTAGACAGCGAAATTTCCTTATTCTCTACAATTCTACATTATCAATAAATTAATTTTTGGATTTTGAACTTTTTGTTTTTTTAGACTATCGGATATTACTTTTGCACGTTTTCGTGTGAAAACATTATACATGTTTTATCGAAAATTCCAAGAAGAACAACCTAAGATAGAGAAAAGTATCCAGCGGCTTTTTTTTAGAACTTTTCGAGAGGGATAACTTTGCTGGTTTAACTTTTTCCGCATCTTGTCTTGTTTTTGCAAAAAATACTAATTATAATTTTTCACCCAAATAAATCAAATATTCTCTTCTCCAAGATGAATTCATGGGATATATTCACCATATGAGTACCAACAAAACAAAGTCAAGAAAAAAGTACTGGTTTTCATTTGAGAGAAATGAGTTTCAATATTTTCGGAAAAACCACCAGTATTCTGTCAATTTTTAATTTCATTTACAATTTTCGGCGGATTTTGAAAAATAATGAAAAGATCTCTAAAAATTGAAAAAATTTAATTTTTAATCTTGAAAATGAAAGCTACATTTTCTTTGAAAAAAAATAATTTATTTATCGCTCTGGAAAAGATCTATGTACGGATATAGTACATAAGATTTGTGAAAGGTTTCAACAGAAAAAACAAAATTCATTAAGATTTCTGAGAAAATTAAAAATAATTTTTTATCTCGCAAAATTTATTTTAAGAGAATATTTAATAAGATTTCTAAATATTCCAAAAGATTACCTAGATTGTCAAAAAACAATCTAGAAGATTTTGAGGCAATTTTTTCAATTTTGCAAAGTTTTTTCAAAATGTTTAGAAAAATTCGTGAAATTTTAAAAGGCTTTTAGAAGCTTTTAATGAATTTCAAAAATGATTGAAAATTTTTTGAAAATTTTTAAAAATTTTGAAAATGAAAATAATTTTCACTTAAATATCATTTATTATATTGTTCGTTGAAATTTTTTTTTTGCAAATTCAACTACTTAGCTAAAAATTGAACAGCTTTGTAAGGAATTCACTTGTTTAGTTGAAGATTCTTTTTTTTTGGTTGATGATTCAAATATTTTATCAAATTTTTATTTTTAATGGATGACATTTTTCGTTGAGGATTCCTCTTTTTTGGTTGAAAATTCAACAAACTTGTTAAAAGTTAAAAACAACTAGCTTAAAATGTGTATTTTTTTGTTGATTTGGACTGTTTTTGATCTAAAATAAAAATCTTTCTGTCTTTTTATTTAAAAGTTCAAGTCTTAATCTGAATATTAACTTTTTTGTTGAAATTTGTATTTGACATGTATGAAGTTTTCAAAAATCTTTTTGAATTTTCTAAGGTATCTTATGAAAATTATATTTATATATGTAACTTGAAAAATAAATTGCCAAATTATAAAATATCCTAACTGAAAAATTCCCTCATAACAAAATTCCCCAATTGAAACAATTAAAATATTATTGTTTAATAAATATTATTCAATTATTAAAAATACAATAATCAAATATTTTTGCCACACTGTACGGGAAGTTCTCAGTATATGCACCAAAAAATGAGCAGAAAATGGCCGATTCTTGATGAAGTCAAAGAGTGCGGGAATCAAAACATTCCCGCACAAAATTTCGTGCGGGAATGTTGACCATCAAGCATACTTTGAAGGAAAGTGTATATCTGCTTTATTCCACGCACGGAAATTAAGGGAACCGCTAGTTTCTGATTGGTCGCAAGAATTATCACAACCAATCTGAAGCCACCGGATGCGCGATCCAACAGTATAAGCTGCCATTGGTCAAAATTTTACGCGCGCGATTCAAAATCGAATTAATTTAATTCGATTTTGAATCGCGCGCCAGATTACAGCCAATTGCAGAATTTGTCCAGCGTGATGTCCAACGCACGGTGCGCGCGCAGGCTGTCCACTTTATCAACACGCGTGCGGGCTGGTGATTCCCGCAATTGTATCATAATGTTCTATTCTATCAAAGAATTTTTTTTGTAATGTTTGAAGTTTTTAAAATTTTTTATTCGAAATTAAAATGACAATAAGGGTATAAAAACTTTATGAAAAAATTAATGTAGAAACACGAGCGCCTCGAAAAAAAAAAATTTCTCCCTAAATCTTCTCCAAAACTAATAGCATTTTCCAAACAAACTTTGCAGGATTCAATTCAGTACTGCTTTACCTCGAAGACAGTTTTTTAATGGAATTTTTAATAGAATTTTTAATTTTAGAAAATAAAAGCAATGTTTTCTTTTTAAAAAAAAATATTTATTTATCACTCTGTAAATAGTACGGATATAGTAAAAAGAAATGATGATTTGAACTTTAAAAAATAGATCTTGAGAAGTGGAAAAAATTCATTAGGCGTATCTGAGATTTCTTTGAATAATAAAATATATATTTTTTATTATTTGAAGAAATCTTAGATACGCATAATGAATTTTTTCGACTTCTCAATAATTATTTTTCAAAGTTACGATTCTCTATTGTTAATCCATATATGGTCAATATTTTGTTTACTTGACTTTTCATTCTAAAATCTAATTCATGACAATTTTTTTATATAATTTATAATGTAAGATATTCACCCAAACAGTAGATGTTCGAGAAGACCAGGAAAATCCACAAAGGAAGGAGATTAATCTTCATTATTCTTGATCGAAAAAAAAAATGAAGAGAACAATTTCAGGAGGTTCGGTACCTAATATAGGTACATATATGACATGCGTATGCATATACATGCATATCCATATACATAAATATACATATAGGCACATACATTCCAAGTCAACAAATTTTAATAGCATAACATAAAAAAGAATTCAAAAAGAATTTTTTTTATTTTTATCAGACATCATTTCAAATGTTTAAAGTTTTTTTCCACGTGGCTTTTCGAAAAAACTCTTTTACGATATCTAATCAGTTGGAGAACAAAGTTGTAAAATTATTTTTTAAAGAAGCATGCGAAGTTTTTTCAAGTTGGAAAAACTATCATGGTCATACGTTATATAGAATTTCAGAAAATATATATTACCTGTTTTTTTATTTCGATTTAAAATAAAATTTAAAAAAGGATTTGTGAAAATTGTTTATCAATTTATCAATTATTTATTAAAAATTGAATCACAATTAAAAAAAAAAAATTTTTAACAAAAAATAAATGCATTTTTCAAAACAAAAAAATTATATTTAGAGGTTCCGCTAACCCCATAAAATTTAATGCGTATTACCCATAAAAAAAGACGTTTTTGTCAATTTAATTCAGAATCGTCAATATTAGGTGAATCGAGTTGAAACTCAACACTTTCCTTCACAATTAGCTATAGAATACGAATAAATAATTACTTGATAAATATCAACCCCATAAGTATATTTTATTCAATGCCAAAAAAACCCCATAAGTGAAAAATTGGGTTGTGCGAGTTTTTGGTGCTAATTACAATTTTTTTGCGGTTTTTTTAACGCAAATTATTTGTGATACATAAAATACGACTTCTGAACTGATGAGTAGATGTTTACATGAATTGTTTAAACAATTCATTACTACTTTCAATAATATTCTCTTTGAATAATGCTAGAAAATTGTGGTTTTTTCTGAAATATTCAACATTTTTTCCACCTTTAACAACTTAAAATTTACCATTTTTTTACAACATAATTGTTTAAACAATTTATTATTGTTAACAACTATCTTCTCTTAGATAATTGTTAACTATTTTAGGTTTTTTCTCAATTTTTCAACTTATTTTTAAACGTTCAATTACAGTGGGGTAGTAATTGATTTAAGTTAACAAACATGATTATTAGAAACATTTATTATTGTTTATAATAATACTCTCTTTAAATAATGCTGGAAAATTGCAGTTTTTTCTGAAATAATAAAAGTTTTGTCCACTTTTCACTTAAAACTAAGTAACAATTAATTACATGTAACAAACATGATTGTTTAAACAATTTATTATTGTTTATAACTATCCACTCTTAAACAAATGCTAAAAAGCTGCAGAATTTTCTGAAATTTTCAGCTTTTTTCACCTTTTGCGTTAGAAAATAAAATAAATATTAATATTAATTTTTAAAAAGGACTCTCAATAACAACTTCAATAAAAAGTTACATTAAATATGATCTATATAGAAAATTTAAAGAATATTTCAAATATCTGTTTTTTTTTCAAAAAAGTATATTCAAAAATAAAAAGAGATTGTTTAAAAATGAGTCTCTCTAATGTTTATTTATTATTTTTCATAAATAAAAAGCAAATCAAAGTAAAAATGTTTAGAAAAAATCGCCACTATCTAGTATTAATATAGGAAAATATAGCTGTTATTATAAATGATGATGAATTTTTTAAACAATTATTATTGTTAAATCTTATTGATTACTGCCTTGCTCTAACTGAGAAATTAAAAATGAGTTCAAAAATTCAGAAAAAATTGCAAATATCTAGCGTTAATACAGAAGGAGATAGTTATAATAAATTATAAATTTTTAACGCAATTGTTATTGTTAACTATAATTAACCATTACCCCACTCTAATTGAAAAGTTAAACAAAATTTGACAATTTTAGGAAAAAACTGGAACTTTGTAACATTATTCTGGGACGACTAAAAAATCCCAAAAAATGAAATTCCGAAATGGAAAATTCTCAAATAATAAAATTTCCGGAATTATCAAATTGCCGAAATATGAAAATACCGAATTTAAAAATGTCTGACTGAACTGAAAAGATTTTTTACTAACTATTAGACTCCTATCTTTTTCTTTTCCTTTTTCCATTTTTTCAATACTTTTTTCAATTCTCTCAAAAGAAAGAATCTTTTTCAACTTTTTTCAAAATTTTTCCAATTTCAAAATTTTTCAATTTTTTTTATTTTTTCAATTCCAAAATTTGTCAATTTCTTGCGAATTTTCCATTTTTCAATTCAATTGAAAATCTTTTCAATTTTTCAATTTTCAATTTCAATTTTTTTTCATTCTTCCAAATTTAAAAAAAGATCCATTTTCTAAACTCAATTCTTCAATTTTTTTAATTTTTCCAAAAGAAAGAATCTTTTTCCATCTTTTTTCCAACTTTTTCAATTTTCAAGATTTTTTTTAATTTTTTCAATTCGAAAATTTTTTAATTTTTTTTACATTTGCAATCTTTCATTCAATTGTAAATTTTTTTAATTTTTTTATTTCGAATTTTTCAATTCAATTGAAAATTTTTTCAAGTTTTCGAATTTCAATTTCAAATTTTTTTAATTTTTTCGAATTTTTCAAACAAAAATTTTAATGTTTTTAATTCAAATTTTCAATTTTCCAAATTCTTAATTCAATTCTTTCAAAAGAAAGAATCTTTTTTCAACATTTCTTCTATTCCTTCAATTTCATTATTGTTTCCAATTTTTTCAATTCAAAAATTTTTCATTCAATTGAAAATTTTTTCAATTTTTTAAATTATTTCAATTTTTGATTTTGTATTTTTTAATTCAATTGAAAATTTTTTCGATTTCCAATTGAAAATTTTCTTCAATTTTTTTTAATTTTTTCAAATTTTTCAAAACAAAATTTAAATTTTTTCTTTTAAATTCTTCCATTTTTTCTATTCTTTCAACAGAAAGAATCTTTTTTCAAATTTTTTCAATTTCAGAATTTCAAAAATTTTTTAATTTTATTCAAATTTTTCATTTTTCAATTGATTTGAAAATTGTTCTAATTTTTAAAATTTTTAATTTCAAAATTCTTTTCAATTTTTTTAATTATTCCAAATTTTTCAAACAAAAATTTTAATTTTTCCAATTCAAATTTTCAATTTCCCAAATTCTGAATTCAATTCTTTCGAAAGAAAGAATCTTTTTTCAAAATTTGTTCTATTTCTTCATTTCCAATTTTTTCAATTCAAACATTTTTCATTCAATTGAAAACTTCTTAAATTTTTTAAATTATTTCAATTTTTTGATTTTGTCTTTTTCAATTCAATTGAAAATTTTTTCGATTTCCAATTGAAAATTTTCTTCAATTTTTTTTAATTTTTCAAATTCAATTTATTCAATTTTAAAATTCAATTTTTTCAATGTTTCAATTGAAGTGAAGTTGAATATTTCCAAATAATAACATTTTTGACATAAAATTGTCAAATTATAAAATATTCGGATTGGAAAATTGGATTCAATTCAGCACTGATTTATCTCGAAATCAATGTTTTTTTAAATTAACAACCCGATGTTTGGAAACGTTTTAAAATTTTTTTGGAATAATGTGAAAATTTTCAGACAAAATTTTCCATCCAAAAATATATATTTTTTCAATTATTATTATTTTTAAATGAAATAAAAATTTTAAAAAACTGGAAGTACTGAAAAAATGTTCTTTGATAAAAATATTTAATTGTATTATTTTTATTAAATTAATAATATTCATTAGAAAACCAATATTCTTATTGTTGAAATTGGGGAATTTTATATTTCGGAAATTTTTTAATTCGGCTATTTTATACATTCGGTAATTTTACAGTGTCGGGAAGCTAATTTTTCGGGATTTTTTAGTCATCCCATTATTCCGGGAGAATTTTATCATAAAAGATAATCAATTGTTTAAAGTTTTATTTCCGTTAAATTTAATTTATTATTGCTTCGATCTAACTTAAAAGTTAAAGTAAGTTCAAAAACTCGGAAAACCCCGTGATTTTCTAAATATATTCTAAGAGAAAATTGCTGTAAACAATGATAAATTGTTTAAACAATTCATTTAAAAATCTAATTATCAATAGAAACTACTTTATGTATCAGAAACAATTTGCATTTAGAAGCCGTAAAAAATCCTAAGTAGCGCCAAAAACTCGCAAAACACAATTTTTCACTTATGGGGGTTTTTGGGTCCTCATACAGCAAACTTATGGGGGTGATATTTCAATAGCAATTTTTCTTTTTCCCCTACAGCTAATGGGGAATATAAATTTTCAGTTTCCATTATTTTTATCAAATATTGACGATTTTTTTTAATGTAAAATTTGTGTTAAACTTTATGGGGCTTGCAAAAACTCTAAATATCATTTTTTTAAACGTATTTATTTTTTTGTAAATTCAACAGAATTTGGAAGTGGAATGCATACAAATTCAAGAATTAATTTTTATAGTCGTTACTAAATTTACTAATTTCAGAGATTTTCCCGCAAAATTAAAATATTTATATTCTCAAATATCGTATATTCAAAGCAAAAATGGAAAATTTTTTGAGAATAGGGGAAAAAAGGAAAACGCAGGGCAATAGTGGAAAGATGAAATTAAAAATAAGATTCTAATGATTTTATATAAATTTTGGGATACATAAATTATTTTTGCGAAAGGTATTTAATCAGTCACCTGAAAAGTTTTCACAGTCAAAAAAATTGATTTAAAAATATTTTTACATTTTAAAACTACTTAAAATTCTGAAATAGTTAAATTAAAAAATAGGCATCACATAAAGTCCAATAAGAAAACTGTTTTAAATTTTCAATTAATTAATTGATTTTTAATTTTTTCCAATTAATTAAACAACTAATTAATTAATAATAATTCAATAATAATAATTGTGGTTTTTTTTCTTCTTCTTGTTCAAAATTTTCTAAACAAAATTTTCACTTAAAAAGATTTAATTAAAATAAGTATTAAAATTTGTTCAAGTATTTGCATTCTATTTACTTTTTTTTTCATAAGAAGATTTAGAGATCTAATCAATTTCTTGAAGTGTCTAAAGTCATCAGAGTCTGATCTTGAGATTAAGATGCGAGAGTGAAAATTAGCATATTAACGTCTTCTCATAAAATACCAGGTATTACACACTTGTGCCACAGGATAAAAAAAATCCGCTGATTGGTATTGTCGAGAAATTTCAAGATCAGTTTATTTTTATGGTTGTTTTTTCAAAATAAAGGTGAACTGACCACTGTACATGGGGATTCCCCCGTTTCAAGGTGTTCCCTTTAAGACGAAACAGATTTAAAATTCAAATTTTGATTCAAATTGGTCAACTTGGAATAATTTTTTTTATTAGTTCTTACAGTTCTTACATTGAAATAGTTTCAGAGAATTCCCCGGATAAATAAAATCCCCGGTGAAAAATTGTTTACACAAATTTACAGAAGAATCAACTCTTTTTACAGAAATATGCAAATAAGTAGATATGTGGGTGATTCTGAACCAATCTATTTAAGTGAGAGGTTGGATTTTTTGGTTGATTTTTGCGCTTTTCCTCCTTTCTTTTTCTTTTCCTTTTTCCATTTTTTCAATACTTTTTTCAATTCTTTCAAAAGAAAGAATCTTTTTCAACTTTTTTCCAAATTTTTCCAATTTCAAAATTTTTCAATTTTTTCCATTTTTTCAATTCAAAAATTTTGCAATTTCTTTCGAATTTTCCATTTTTCAATTCAATTGAAAATCTTTTCAATTTTTCAAATTTCAATTTTTTTTCATTCTTCCAAATTTAAAAAATGATCCATTTTTTTTAACTCAATTCTCCAATGTTTTTAATCCTTCCAAAAGAAAGAATCTCTTTCCATCTTTTTTCCAATTTTTTCAATTTCAACATTTTTTGAATTTTTTCAAATCTTTCAATTCGAACATTTCCTTTGAATTTGCAATATTACAATTAATTGTAAATTTGTTCAATTTTTTTTATTTTGAATTTTTCAATTAAATTGAAATTTTTTTCAATTTTTAACATTCTTTCAAATGAATTCTTCAATTTTTTCAATTCTTTTTTCAATTCTGTCAACAGAAAGAATCTTTTTTCAAATTGTTTCAAAATTTTATCAATTTAAAAATTTGAATTTTTAAAAAAAATTTATTCGATTCAAAAATTTTTAAATTTCATTCAAATTTTAAATTTTTCAGGTGAATTGAAAATTTTTAAAATTTTAAATTTCAAAATTCTTCTCAATTTTTTTAATTTTTTCGAATTTTTCAAACAAAAATTTTAATTTTTTAAATTCAAATTTTCAATTTTCCAAATTCTCAATTCAATTTTTTCAAAAGAAAGTATCGTTTTTTAAAAATTTTTCTATTTGTTCAATTTCAAAATTGTCTCCAATTTTTTCAATTCAAAAATTTTGCAATTTCTTTCAAATTTTCAATTTTTCATTCAATTGAAAATTTTTTCAATTTTTTTAATTATTTCAATTTTTTGAGTTTGTATTTTTCAATTCAATTGAAAATGTTTTCGATTTCCAACTTCAAATTTTCTTCAATTTTTTTTAATTTTTTCAAATTTTTCAAAACAAAATTTCAATTTTTTCAATTATATTCTTCCATCTTGTCAATTCTTTCAACAGAAAGAATCTTTTTCCAACTTTTTTCAACATTTTTTCAATTTTTTCAAATTAAAAATTAAATTTTTTTTTATTTTGTTCAATTTCAAAAATTTTAAATTTTATTCAAATTTTTTATTTTTCAATTGAATTCAAAATTTTTCCAATTTTTAAAATTTTTTATTTCAAAATTATTTTCAATTTTTTTAATTTTTTCAAATTTCTCAAACAAAAATTTTATTTTTTTTATTTAAATTTTTAATTTTCCAAATTCCCAATTCAATTCTTCCAAAAAAACGAGTATTTTTTCATCTTTTTTCAAACTTTTTCCTATTTCTTCAATTTAAAAATTCTTTCCAATTTTTTCAATTCAAAAATGTTGCAATTTCTTTCAAATTTTCAATTTTTCATTTAATTGAAAATTTCTTTAATCATTTCAATTTTTGATTTTATATGTTTCAATTCAATTCTTTCACTTTTTCATTTCTTTCAACAGAAAGAATCTTTTTTAAACTTCTTTCAAAATTTTTTCAATTTCAAAATTTCAAATTTTTTTTTTATTTGTCCAATTCAAAATTTTCTTAATTTTATTCAAATTTAAAATTTTTCAATTAAACTATAAATTTTTCCAATTTTTTAAATTTCCAATTTCAAAATTCTTTTCAATTTTTTTAATTTTTTCAAATTTTTCAAGTAAAAATTTTAGTTTTCTTAATTTAAATTTTCAATTTTCCAAATTCTTAATTGAATTCTTTCAAAATAAATAATCTTTTTCATCTTTTTTCAAAATTTCTTCTATTTCTTCAATTTCAAAATTTTTTTAATTTTTTCAAACCAAAAATTTTTCAATTTCTTTCAAATTTCCTATTTTTCAATTCAATTGAAATTTTTTTCATTTATTTCAATGTCGATTTTAAAAAAAAAATTTTAATTTTCTCCAATTTTTAGAAAAAAAATTTCCATGTTTTCAATTCAATTCTTCAATTTTTTAAATTCTTTTTCCAATTCTTTCAAAACAAAGAATCTTTTTTCAAAATTTTTTCGATTTCAAAATAAAATTTTGTTGTCAATTCTTTCAATTAAAATGTTTTCAATTTATTTTTAAATTTTTCAAATCAATTAACAATGTTTTCAATTTCTCAATTTTATATTTCAGATTTTTTTTTCAATTTTTCAAATTTTTCCACAAAAAAATCAACTTTTTCAATTCAATTTTTTTAATGTTTCAAATTTCTCAAATTCAATTTATTCAATTTTTCAATGAAAAATTTGAATTCTTACAATTTTTCAATTTTTCAATTTTTAGGTAGTTTGAAGTCTGTTTTTTTTTCAATTGTGAATATTTTTCTTCCTCATATTGCAGAAAAACTTACATGACAAAATCGATTTCTTTTCAATATTAATTTGAAATACATACTTTTTATTTTTAAACCTTTAAAAAATAAATCTTATTATTATTATTATTATTATACCATTATGCCACTTCCCTTTCGAGGTGAGCGTGACTTGCTGTATAAGGAAGATAGGTAAAAAATGTTATTTCAAACGCTCAATAATTTACAGACATAAAAAATCTTTTGCCAATTTCCAAATGAAAAGTTTTTAAATAAAAGCCGTTGAACTGCAAAATTAAAAATTTTGAATTTTATACATCGCACAGTTAAAAGATTTTAAAAATAGAAATCCGGTTATCATTTTAAATACAATGAATTAAGGAATAAATCAGAAAATTTACAAATTTTCAATAATAATAAAAATTTTATTATCCTGAAACTCGAATTTTTCCTAGAATTTTTTGAAAATCCTGCAAAAGTGAAAAACTACTAATCTGTTGAATTTTCAAAACAAAATGATGAATTTTCAGACAAGAAGATAATTTCCTACCAAAAAGACGATTTTTCAACAAAACACAAGAATTGTCCACAAAGTATGTATCTGACACTTGAAAAGTCAAAATTTCATTCAAGTAGTTGAACTGTTAACTAAACTGTCAAATCTTCAACTAGCATAGTGGAATTTCAAGACAAAAAGATGAATTTAGAACCAAAAATTAAACAGTTAATCTTTCAGTTGAAAAAATTAAAGCTCAACAAAATAAATCAAATTTCAACTAAAATGGCGGAATAATGAATTGGTTACTTTCTCTGTTAAAGAAAAAATCAATTTTCAGAAAAAAAAAAAAATAATTTTCAAACAAATAGTTACATTTTCAAACAAAGTTTGAACTTTTTTTCTTGAATTTTTGTTTTCAACTAAAATTATGAATCTTCAACTGGAATAGTTCAATTTTAAATCAAGATGAATCTTTAACTGAAATAATTGAATTTTGGACCAAAAAGATTTCAACTAATAAATTTAATTTTTATCAAAAAAGACGAATATTCACCTGAAAATAGTTGAAATTTCCAATAAGATATTAAACTTTCTGTGAGAAATAATTAATTTTCAGCAAAAAAAAAACGAACGTCCAATAAAGTAGCTCATTTTCCAACCAAAGAGATAAAATAATAATTTCAAAAATTTATGAATCTTCAACCAAAAAAATTAATATCAAACAGAAGAGTTTAACTGTCAACCAAGTAATTAAATTTTAATTCGAAAAAATATAAATTTTTAACAAAAACTTTAGTAGTTGATATTTCAACCAAAAAAGATTTTAATTTTGCATCAAAAACAGTTGAATTAAAAAAAAATGACTTTTGAACATGATTTGAATTTTCAACCAAGAAAGATTCTTCAGACAAGAGCGAGAAAAAATTGCAAACAAACTGTTGACCTTTAACAAAATACATGGATTTTCAACAAGATACTTCAATTTTCAACAAAAAATGATCAATTCAACTAAAAAAGACTATTAATTCATACATTAACATTTTTTTGTAAATCTTCCTGAATATTCTTTTGAAAAATTGTTTTAAAAAATCATTTAAAAATTTTCCATGAATGTAATAATAATTTTATTATCTTGGAACTCGAAGTTTTCCTACAATTTTTTGAAAATCCTGCAAAAGTAAAATAACTACCCTAAGATCATTTTGATTTTTTTTTTTTTAATTTTATAAATCTCATTAATTATTTTTTAAAAATTAATTTGTCAAACAAAATATTATTGTTAGTTTCTCTAGGAATTTCGATACAAATCTTTTTAATAATTTGAAACCTTTCAAAATGCTTAAAAATCTTATAAATTTTGTGTTAACTAACAGAAATGTTTAACGTCTTTTCAGACCACCTAACAAAATGATGCGTGTGTTTCTTAAAAAAGTTTTTTCTCTTGATCTCTCTAGTAGCTTAATGGGAAAGCACCCGACCGGCAATCGAAAGTTCTGTGGTTCGATTCCCAGCGGAACGAAAGAAGATGATTTTTTTTCAGGAATAAATTAATCGAAAATAAGTCAATTATTGCTCAATTTTCAATAATCGAACTACAGTTCAATGTCACTTATTGTTATATATATGTCATTGTTATGTATATATATATGTTATATATATGTTATGTATGTTATATGTGATATCTAATAGTATTGTTTGTAAGAATTTATATTTTTCTGTTTAAATTTGTACATTTCTACAATAAACACAGCTTCAAAGAATGTAAAATTTTGTAGTTTTCTGCAATACCTTGTAGACTTTTACAACAAAGTAAAAAAAATGTTCATACAAAAATTTACAAAGTTTTGAATTGTAGAAACTTATACTTTATTGTTAATTTCTTTACTTTTCTACTAGAAAATACAAGAAAAAATTAGCTACTTAAATGTATACTTTTGTAAAATTTTGTACATTTTTTACAAAAAAGTGCATGTTTCAACAAAAAATTACAGTTCTAAAAATCTTGTACTCTCTTGTAAACATTTTTTCCACCAGGGATATTTTATTTTCAAATATCGTACATTTTTAGAGAAAAGGGGAAGTATGAATGTATGAAGTATTGAATTTTCATCTAAAAAGAATAAATTTTCCGACAAAAATTGAATAGTTTAATTTTCACATGGAAAAGTCAATTTTTAAACAAAAAAATAAACGAAATTTCAACAATGTAGGTCTATCTTCGACTGATAAGACGACTTTTTTACAAAGAAGTTCTACTTTCAACCAAGCAGTTAAATTTTTGAAAAAAGAAACAAAGATGAATTTTCGACAAAACAGTTATTTTTCTACAAAGTAGTAAATTTTTCAAATAAATGGTTCAATTTTTAACCAAATAATTGAATTTCCCACTGAAATAGGCGATTTTTCAACCAAACAGTGAAATCTTCAACAACAAATAAAGTTTTTAACCAAAAATGGAATTCAATTCAAAAATTAATTTCCTCAAAAAAGAAGCGAATTTTCTACCAGTTAAACTGAACCACATTAGACTAATTTTTAACAAACTGGTTGAAACCACAGCCAAAAAGATAAATTAAAAAACAGAGAGATTAATTTTTTTCCCAAAAACACATATTTTCAACAAAATAGATGAATTTTCCATAAAATAGTTCAATTCTGCAAAAAAAAACCAAATAGTTGAATTTTCAGCTAAGAAAAATAAGGTTTAAGCCAAAAATAGAATAATTACATTTTCAGTTTAAAAAATTAATTTTCAACAAAACAAAAAACTGACTTTCTACCAGTTAAAATAAACAACAAAAAAACGAATTTCTAACAAAATAGTTGAATCCGCCGCCCAAAAGATGAATTTAAAAAAAAAAGGGATCAATTTTCTACCCAAAAAGACGTATTTTCAAAAAAATACACCAATTTTCAACAAAACAGTTGAATTTTTCACTCAAAACCAAATTGTTGAATTTTCAACTAAAATAGTTGAATTTTCAACCAAATAGTTGAATTTTCAAGTAAAAAATATCAGTTTTCTATTAGGAATACAATAATTACATTTTCAATTTAAAAATATAACTTTCAAAAGAAAAAGAAAATAATTTTCTACCATTTAAAATGATCTAAAAAAACGAATTTCTAATAAAATAGTTGAATTCGCTGCCAAAAAGATGAATTTTCAAAAAAGGAGATCAATTTTCTACCCAACAGACGAATTTTCAACAAAATACATCAATTTTCCACAAAACAGTTGAATTTTTCACCCAAAACTAAATAGTTGAATTTTCTACTAGAATAGTTTAATTTTCAACTAAATATTTGAATTTTCAACTGAAAAGGATGTATTCAACCAAGAATAGAATAATTATATTTTCAGTTTAAAAAAATTAATTTTCGATACAAAAAGAAAAAAATTGTCTTCCAGTTGAAATGAAATAAGAAAAAACTAATTTTTAACAAAATAGTTGAATCCGCAGTCAAAAAGATTAATTTTCAAAAAAGACAAAATACATGAATTTTCCACCCAAAACCAAATAGTTGAATTTTCTTCCAAAATAGTTAAATTTTCAACTAAAGAATTATAAGTTTTTAACCAGAAATGGAACAATAACATTTTCAGTTAAAAAATAATAATTTCCAACAGAAATGAAAATAATCTTCCACCAGTCAAAATGAACTAAAAAAAAATTTTTAACAAAATAGTTGAAACCGCAGTCAAAAAGATGAATTTTAAAAACAGGAGATCAATTTTTTACCCAAAAGACGATTTTTTTAACAAAATACATTAATTTTCCATAAAACAGTTGAATTTTCCACCTACAATCAAGTACATGAATTTTCTACCAAACTTTTGAATTTTCAACTAAAAAAAAAAGGTTCCAAGCAAAAATGGAATGATTACATTTTTAGTATAAAAAATCAATTAAAAAGATAGAACTAATTTTCTGCAAGTTAAAATGGACTTAAAAAAAAAGAATTTTCAACAAAATAGTTGAATCTGCCTCCAAGAAGATGAATTTTCAGAAAAGGAGATTAATTTATTACCCAAAAAAGACAAATTTTCAACAAATAGATGAATTTTCTACAACACAGTTGAATCTTCCATCCGGCACCATGAATTTTCAATAAAAAAGTAAATTTGCTAACAAGTAGGTATTTTTAAAAATAAATAATGTAATTTTCAACCAAATAATTTAATTTTGTACAAAAATAGTTGAATTTTCTACCAAAAAGGTAAGTTTTCAACCCAAAATGAAATAATTACATTTTCAGTTTGAAAAAATTAATTTTCAACAAAAAATAAAACGAATTTCCAACCAAATAGTTGAATTTTCAAATGGAAAAGATCAATTTTCAACTAAAAATATAAATTTTCAACAAAAACTAGAATAGTAATATTTTCAGTCGAAAAAAATCTAGTTTAAATTTTTCACTATAAAGATAAATTTTCAACTAAAATTATGAATCTTCACACAAAAAATTATTTTTAATAAAGTTGTTTAACTTTCCATCAGGTTTAGTTGAATTTTACAACAAAAAAGATGAATTTTTAACTAAAATTGTAATTGAGGATTTTTAAGTCAAAATAGATTTTAATATAAATCAAAAACATTTGAGTGCAATCAGAAAATACGAATTTTCAACAAAATAGTCACGTTTTCAACAAAATAATTACATTCACAACCAAATAGTAAAATTTTTTATCAAACAATTGATAACGTAGTTCAGAGACGATCCCTAAAAGAATTTAGAGATCTAGTCGATTTATTTAATTAACTTTTCTCATCAAATACCAGACGCTTTCCAGGTCAAAAATATCAATCCTGGCAGCCATCTCATCGATTTTAATGAAAGTTAGTGTAGTCGTATTACTTTATGGGAATGTTTTGTGGTCAAAGGATTTTCAAAATTTTCTGAATTTCCGGGAGCTACACTATTTTGAAATTAGAGGTCAAGTTTTTTTGTAAATGTAATATTGTTGACACTTTGTTTTTTATTATAATGAAACTCATTGTCACTTTGTATAACAGGATGCTGCTTTATATAACCTATTAAAGAAAACATTTTTTTGAAATTTTCACTACAACAAAAAATAAAAGAAAATTTTGATTCTATCTTTTAGGACTATCGTTCTTTTTTTTTGTATTTTTTTTTTTGTAGAATAATATTCGTTGTTCTTTTATCTTTCATTTCAAAAAAAAAATTTGAACACTCATTTGGTTCACGAATTATGAATATTTAAAGAGCAGCAGTCGAGTCTAATGCTTGTGCCGCGCAGCAGCCAGGCGCGCAGCATTGCCACGCTGCAGTCAGCCACGCTGCAGCCAACCACGTTGCAGTCAGCCACGCTGCAGCCAACCACGTTGCAGGCAGCCACGCGCCTCATAGATTCTTCTCTTCTCTAAATATTCATTACTGGCGAACCGAATGAGTGTCGAACAAAATTTTTTTCAGTGAAAAATTTAAGAACAAGGAATATTATTCAAAAAAAAATGAAGAATAGCAAAATCCGTCAAAAATCTAATCAAAATTTGTTTTCAGTTTTTCTTTGGTGAAAATTAAAAAAAAATTTTCTCTCATAAGTTATATGAGATGGCTCTCAAGATTGATATTTCTGACTTGAAAATTTATTACACATTTTGAAAAAAAAAATCCGCTCATTGGTATTCCCCGGAAATTTGAAGATCAGTTTACTTTTATAGTTGTTTTTTTTTTCTTCAAATTAAAGGTGAACTGACCACTGTACACGGGGATTCCCCCGTTTCAAGGTGTTCCCTTTAAGGCGAAACTTGTTTTCGAAAGTGACCATCCGATCATCAGATAGAATTTAATTTCAAGTACCTATTTCTTTCTCAACTAATTATTCAAGATCTTCATTTATCAGAAAGAATAAAAAAAGGGTCAAGGGATTTCCTTGCGTCTTTCATTTAAAAATTTATTTCCTTCAAAAATTTACATTGTATATTATTTTTAATTAAAAATAACAATTTGTTTCTTAACTTTTTAACCAAAAGTTTCAAAAATTACTAAAATACGTTAACCCTTATCCATATTAAATGAGGCTTTATATATTTATCTATCACTAAAAATTAAGAACTTTTTGCAATATCAATTTGGTAAATAAAAATTTACAAATAAGTACTTTTATTTGATGATCAAATATATTTCTGAGAGTTTTTGAAAATTGTTGATAGAAGAGAAAATTTTATTTATGAATGGTTTTTAATATTGGGAAATAATTCTGTTTTTAACACTTTGCTACCAGCAATGAGATTTCTGGGAAATTTTAAAATGACTTGGATTTTATTTTATTAGAATATAAATTGGAGACTTTGAAAATTTCGGCTCATGTTGGAAAAGAATCTGGAAAATTTGAAGCCAATTTTGTAAACTTTGCAGCATTTGAAAAAAAATTTTTAAAACTTTCAATTATTTCAAAAGATATTTCGAAGTTTTGTCAAGGTTCAACAATAATTTAAAACTTAAGCAGATTTCAACCAATTTGAAAGATAATGTATAGATTTTGGAATACTTTGAGATATAATTTTGAAGTTTTTCAAAAGATTTTGAGAGCTTTCAGGATAATAAAAGAATTTTCTCAAGATTCATCAGAAAATTTTTTTGTTGCAAAATTTATTTTAAGAGAATATTTGAAAATATTTCGAAGCATTCTACAAGATTTTCAAAATTGTCAAGAAAGAATCTGGAAGATTTTCAGGCAATTTTGCAGAATTTTTTGAAAATTTTAGGAAAAATTCGAAATATGATTTTGAAGATTTTAAAAGATTTTAAGAAAATAAATGAATTTTTTTAAGATCTTCAAAAGTTTCGTAGAAACTTAAAAATATTTGATAAATTTTCGAAAATCTTCCAAGGTTTTAAAATATTTTTAATCTCTTCAAAACTTCTCAGATTCTTAATTATTCTTTTTACTAACTCGAAATATTTATAAAATTTTGAAAAATTTCTTAGAAATTAAAAAAAGTGCACTTATATTGTTTGAATTTTATTGATATCTTTTTACTGTTTTTAGATTTTTTCCAAAATTAATTTTTCAAAATAAAATGTCATTAAAAATTTCCCAGGAACCTTAAGAAAAGTTTTTTAACCTTTCGAAATGTTTGAAAAACTTTCTAAATAAAAAATCAGTTTAAATTTTTGAAGAAAACAAAAGAATTTTTTGAAGATTCCTGGGAAAATTTATATAATTTTTTATTTTTACTTCAGGAATAATTCAAGTTAGCTTAAACGATATGTAGGTACATTTTACAAATTTTAGAAGTTTGGAAAAGATTATAAAGATTTTAAAACTTTGAAAGGTTTCCGAATATTTATAAAATATTTTGAAATTTCTTCAGAATTTTTAGAAAATTCCAAGTAATTTTTGAAATTTCCGAGACAAATCGCAACTCAGATAAAAAATGTTTACAAAAGTTACTCGCTTTGTTTTTATTATTACTCGAAACTATAATTTTTGTAACAAACAAAAAATAAAAATACTCTTAATGTGATACACATGTTTCGAAAAAAGAACAGTAATATAATAAAATATTTTTCTGTACTCTGAAATAATAATGGGACGACTGAAATATCTCGACAAATAAAATTCCCGAAAAAGAAAATATTTAAAATGGAAAATTGTCGAAATATAAAAATTATTTATTAAAAATTATTAAAAATACAATAATGAAATATTTTGAGGAAACGAAATTTTTGTTCAAATGTTCCATGAATTTTTGGAAACATTTACTTCAATTTCAAATAACAATTATAAAAAAAATTTCTCAATGTATTTCTTGTTGTTAAAAATATGCATAGTAGTTTTCAAAATTATTGCTCTTGTAATAGAAAATTTTGTTCTTATATTGTTCCATTGTACTTAAAAATATTTTTTTTCAATTATCATTATTTGAAATTTAAACAATAATTTTCAAACAATGCATTGTACATCCAAAAACAATGTTTTTTGATCAAAATATTTCATTGTTGTATTTTTAATGAATAAATATGATTTACTAAAAAACTTTTTTTATTGTTTAAGTTCGATAATTTTCTAGTGTCGAGAATTTTGAAGTATCGGATATTCGACAATTTTTTGTCGGCAATTTTATTATTCGGCAATTTTCAATATTATAATATTATATATTATAATATTAATATTATACATTGTTCAGGAATTTTATCATGCACAAATTTTCCGTTTCTATATTTTTATATTTCGGCAATTTTATAATTTCCGAAATTTCCTATTTCGAATATTTTCTTTTTCGGAATTTTTCATTTGTCCAATAATAATTTATTAAATTTCAAATTTACATCATAGGACAAATATTTCGAAACTCCAGAAAAAAAATTCGTTTACAAAATTCGACGTTATTCTTATATTTCCAAGATAAATCGTAACTCAGATAAAAAATGTTTACGAAAATTACTCGCTTCGACTTTATTACTAGTCGTAATAATAATTTATTATCTAAGAAAAAATAAAAATACCATAATTGCGATACATACGGTTCGAGAAAAGAGCCGAACTAAAATAATTATTTTTCTCTACTCTGAAATAATAATTTATTAAATTTAAATTTTAGATCAGAGGAAAATTATTGAAAAAATTCAGAAAACTGTTATTGTCAGGATTAAAAATGTTTATTCAAACGCCGGAAAAGGCCAAATGAGGAGACATTGGTTGATGCTTGTAAATATGGTTTTTCCTAATGAAGTTTTTGTCGTGACAAAGCAATCGATCAAGTTTTTACTCAGAGGCAATTATGAACGATCATACTCTAAAATTACTCGACAATGAAATACGCGCCACATTGTAAAGTCGAGATTTCATTATTCATGCCGTAAAGTTCTCACGCTGCCAGAAGAAAATTTATTCACGATGCTGCTGGAATTAATTCTCAGAAAATCTTAATTCCATTCACATAATTTGCAAACAGAAACAAAAAATTCAAAGCACATCATTTAAAAATAGAATCTACAATCAAAGCTTCATTGTTCTATTTCTACTCACTTTCCTTCTCTAATCAGAGACTTTTTTTAACTCACTAAGAAAGAAACACGCACGCTAGGCGCACGATTAATTATTTTCTTATGCAATTTTGAATATATCCATCGCCTATCTCCCTGAATCTCTTTCTATATCTCTTCTTATTGTTGTTTTATCAACGTGTATCTACTATCCACCTCTATTCTTTTTCTATCCCTTTCTCAATCTACAACCAAATCCTATTCCTATAAACCTCCTCTTTCCTATCCCAGGCTATCTCTCTACTATCCACCTCTATCTTCTTCTATCTCTTTACCAATACACATTCACTCCTATCACTTTCAACTCTTCTCTATCTATTTATATCTCTTCTTATCGTCGTTTTCTCCACCCATATCTGCTTTCAACCTCTATCCTTTTCTATCCCTTTCCCAATCCACAACCATTCTTATTTCTATTCACCCCCTCTTTCCTATCCCAGCCTATCTCTCCACTATCCACCTCTATCTTTTTCTATCCTTTGTCAATCCACATTCACTCCTATCTCTTTCATCCCCTTTTTCCTATTCCAGTCTATCTCTCCACTATCCGCCTTATCTTTTTCTATTTCTTCACCAATACACTCCTATCTCTTTCAATCCCTATCTATATCTCTCTTCATCCTTGTTTTATCCACGTGTACCTACTATCCACATCTATCTTTTTATATCCCTTTGTCGATCCACAACCACTCCTATTACTTTCCACCCCGTCTTTCCTATCCCAGTCTATCTCTCTACTCTCCAAATCTACCTTTTTCTATCCCTTTCTTCACCTAAAACCAATCCTATTTCTATAAAACCCCGTCTTTCCTATCCCAGCCTATCTCTCTTCTATGCATCTCTATCTTCTTCTATCTCTTTACCAATACATATTCACTCCTATCACTTTCAACTCTTCTCTATCTATTTATAACTCTTTTTATCGTTGTTTTATCCACCCATATCTGCTATCTCTCTACTCTCCACATCTATCTTTTTCTATCCCTTTCTCAATCTACAACCAATCCTATTCATATGAACCCCCTCTTTTCTATCCCAGGCTATCTCTCTACTATCCATCGCTATCTTTTTCTATCTCTTTACTAATACACATTCACTCCTATCTCTTGAAATCCCTCGTCTATCTATCTGTATCTCTTTTTATTGTTGTTTTATCTACGTGTATCTACTATTCACCTCTATTTTCTTGTCTCAAACCACATTCACTTCTATCTCTTTCTACCCCTCTTTCCCATTTCAGCCTAT
>CAKNXH010002105.1:102057-114196 GCA_932178445.1 Andricus quercusramuli | reverse complement strand
AGTCTATCTCTCCATAATCCACCTTCATCTTTTTCTATCTCTTTACTAATCCACAATCATTCATACTTCTTTCAATACCTTTTCTATCTATCTATATATCTTTTTATCGATGTTTCTTCAACGTGTATCTACTATCCACCTCTATTTTTTTCTATCCCTTTCTCAAGCCACAACCATTCCTATCACTTTCCATCCCCTCTTTCCAATCCTGGCCTACTTCTCTACTATTCGCCTCTATCTTTTTCCATTTCTTACTAATACACATTCATTCCTCTCACTTTCAACTCTTCTCTACCTACTTATAATTCTTTTTATCGTTGTTATGACCACCTATATCTGCTTTGAAGCTCTATATTTTTCTATCCCTTTTTCAATGCACAACTACTCCTATTTCTATTGAACCCCCTCTTTAATATTCGAGCCTATCTCTCTACTATCCACCTTTATATTTTTCTGCTCTTTGCGCATACACATTCACTCCTACCTCTTACAATCCCTTGTCTACCTATCTATATCTCTTTATATCGTTCTTTCATTCACCTGTATCTGCTCTCAGCCTCTATCCTTTTCTAGCCCTTTCTCAATTCACAACCACTCCTATCTCGTTCCAGCCCCTCTTTCCTATCCCAGTCTACCTCTCTACTTTCCGCCTGTATCTTTTTCTATCCCTTCCTGAATCCACAACTAATCATATTTCTATTCACCCTCTCTTTCCTATCCCGGCCTATCTCTCTACTATCCACCTATTTTTGTTCTACCACTTTGACAATCCACATTCACTCCTATCTCTTTCCACCCCCTCTTCCTTATCTCAGCCTATCTCTCCACTATCCACGTCTATCGTTTTCTATCTCTTTGTCAATACACGATAACTCCTATCTCTTTCAATCCCTTGTCTATCTATCTATATCTATTGTCATCGTTGTTTTAGCACATGTTCTACTATCCACCTCTGTCTTTTTTATCTCTCTCTCTCTCAATCCACGACCAATCTTGTTTCTATCCACACCCTCTTTCCTATCCCGGCCTATCTCTCTACAATCCACCTCTATCTTTTTCCATCTCTCTACCATCACACATTCACTCCTATCTCTTGCAATACCTTGTCTATCTATCCATATCTCTTTTTATCGTTGTTTCATCCACCTGTATCTGCTTTCAATGTCTATCTTTTTCTATCCCTTTTTTGATTCACAACCACTCCTATTTCTTTCCACCCCCTCTTTCCTATCCTAGCCTATCTCTCCACTATCCACGTCTATCTTTTTCTATCTTTTTGTAAATCTGCATTCACTCCTATTTCTTCTCACCCTCTCCTTCCTATCCCAGTATATCTCTCCACTATCCACCTATATCTTTTTCTATCCCTCTACCGATACACATTAACTCCTATCTCTTGAAATCCCTTGTCTATCTATCTGTATCTCTTTTTATTAATGTTCTATCTACGTGTATCTACTATTCACCTCTATCTTCTTCTCTCAAACCACATCCACTTCTATCTCTTTCTACCCCTCTTTCCGATTTCAGCCTATCTTTCTACTATCCTCGTCTATCTTCCTCTATCTCTTTCCACTCCCTCTTTCCTATCCCAGCCTATCTCTCCAATACCCACGTCTATCTTCCTCTATCTCCTTCAATCCCTTGTCTACCTATCTATATCTCTTTTTATCGTTGTTTTATTCGCCTACAGCTGCTTTCAATTGCTATCCTTTTCTATCCTTTTCTCAGTCCACATCCATTCCTATTTCTATTCACCCCCTCTTTCCTATCCCAGCCTATCTCTCCACTCTCTACCTCTATCTTTTTCTATCTCTTTGTCTATCCACATTCACTTCTATCTCTTTCATCTCCTTTTTCCTATTCCAGTCTATCTCTCCACTATCCACCTCATCTTTTTCTATTTCTTTACCAATACACTTCTATCTCTTTCAATCCCTATCTATGTCTCTCTTTATCGTTGTTTTATCCACGTGCATCTACTATCCACCTCTATCTTTTGATATCCCTTTGTCAATCCACAACCACTCCTATCAGTTTCCACACCCTTTTTCCGATCCCAATCTATCCCTCCACTATACACCCTCTATCTTTTTATATCTATTCACCAATCCACTTCCTCTCATATCTCTTTCAATCTCCTATTGATCTATCTTTATCACTGTATCACTGCCCGTCTCTCCAATATGCACCGTTATCTTTTTCTGTCTCTTCGTCAATAGGAATTCACCCTATCTCTTTTAATTCCCTCTTTCCAACCCCAGCTTTTCTCTTCTCTATAAACCTCTATCTTTTTCTGTTTCTTTGACAATCCAGATTCTCGAATATCTTTTTCAATCCCAACTTTCCTATACCTGCATATCCTTCTTTTATCCACGATGATCTGATTTTATTTTCTTGTCAATTTATGTTAACGCCTATCTCTTTCAATCTCTTCTTCTCTCTCCAAGCCTGTTTCTTAATTTATCTACGACTATCTGTTTCTATCTCTTGCTCTCTCCCCCAGCCTATCTCTAGTTTCTCTTTGATTATCTATTTCGATCTATGTACTTTTTAATTCAGATTGAGACCTATCTCTCTGAATCTCCATTTCTCTGTCTCTGCCAAATCCTCACCTACCCACATAGAAAACACGAACATAACCTAAAATTATTTAATGCTGTAAATCTTCTTTGTAATCCTTTTTTCCAACTAAAATTACCGATTTCGCCGAGAAACACTGACTAAATCCAAAATTGTTAAAAGATTCTACATCTTATTCAAATTATAATAATTTTTTCAAAGCACCAATTTAGGTTTCAAAACCTAACATAACCTAAAATTGTCAAAAGTTGTGAATCTTCTTTACAAACTTTTTTTCTAACTAAAATAACCAATTTTGCCGAAAAACACTAATATAATCCTAGTACAGTATAGTCTAGTGTAAAACGCTAACGTAACCAAAAATTGTTCAAAAAATTATTAACCTTTCAATTCTAATGATTTTTGTTCAGAATAAACGATTTTCTGTGAAAAGCGATAATATAACCGGCAAATGTTCAAAAATTGCGAATCTTGTTCAATTTTATATAATGGTTTCTGCTTTGAAATACCAATTTTAGGTTTGAAATGCTAACATAACCTAAAACTGTCGAAAGTTGTGAATGTTGTTTAAAACGTATTTATTTTTTTGAAACTAAAAATACCAATTTCCAACGAAAAAAACTAACATAGCCCAAAATTGTACAAAGATTTTTTTTAAATTATAATGAGTTTTTTTTTAAAATGCTAGTTTCTAGTTTGAAACGCTAACATAACCTAAAAAATTTCAAAGTTGTGAATCTTCTTTATAATCTATTTTTTTTTTAACTAAAATGGCCAATTCTGCCAAAAAACACTTACCTAAGCCAAAATTGTTAAATTATTCTTAATTTTGTTCAAATTATAATGATTTTTGTTTCAAAATATCAATTTTTGGTGTGAAACGCTAACGTAACCTAAAATTGTTCAGAAGTTATGAGTTATGAGCCTTTAAATTCTAATGATTTTTGCTAAAATAACCCATTTCCTGCGAAAACCGTATAACCTGAAACTGTTCAAAAATTGCAAATCTTATTCAAACTCTAATTTTTTCTATTTTAAAATATAATTTTTGGTTTAAAACGCTAACGTAACCTAAAACTATATAAAAATTATGCCCCTATAAAATATATTCTTTTAACTAATATTACTTATTTTTATTTTAAAGTAACAATTTTTGGCGTAAAATGCGTTACTTAAAATTATTAAAAAATTACGATTGTTTTAAATAATAATAATTTTTTTTCGAATAATAAAAATTTTCAAACTGAAGTGAATGATTTTTGTTTTAAAGTACCAATTTTTGGTTTACAACGCTAACATAACATACAATTGTTGAAAAATTATTAACAATTAAAATCTGTTTTTAAACTAAAATGACCAATTATGTCGAAAAACACAGACATAATCCAAAATTGTTAAAATATTCTAAATCATGTTCAAATTATAATGATTTTTGTATTAAAATACCAATTTTTTTATTAACGCGTTTAAAACACCAACATAACCTAAAATTGTTAAAAGTTGTGAATCTTCTTTCACATGTATTTTTTGTCTTAAATAACAATACCAATTTTCGCCGAAAAATACTAACATTGCCCAAAGTTGTTAAAAGATCCTTAATCTTGTTCAAATTATGATTTTTGTTTTAAAATACGAATTTTTTGTTTAAGTCATCGACATAACCTAAAATTGTTGAAAAATTATTAACATTACAATTTTTTTTCAAAAACAAAAATAACCAATTCTGCCGAAAAACACAAACATAATCCAAAATTAGTGAAAGATTTTGAATCTTGTCCAAATTATAATGTTTTTTGTTTTAATATACCAATTTTTAGTTTAAAACGGTAACATAACCTTAAATCGTTAAAAATTATTAACAGTCAAAATCTATGTTTTAAAGTAAAATGATCAATTCTGCCAAAAAACACAAGCATAATCCAAAATTACCAAAAAATTCTAAATGTTCAAATTATAATGATTTTTTTGTTTGAGTACCATTTTTTTGGTTTATAACGCTAACCACCTAAAATTGTTTAAAAAAATATTAACATTTGAGATCGTTTTTAAAACTAAAATTACCGATTCTGTCGAAAAACGCAAACATAGTCCAAAATTGTTAAAAGATTCTAAATCTTGTCCAAATTCTAATGATTTTCGTTTAAAAATACAAATTTTCAGTTTAGAACGCTAACATAACCCAAAATTGTTGAAAATTATTAACACTCAAAATCTGTTTTTAAACTGAAATGACCAATTCTGCCGAAAAACACAACATTATGTAAAATTGTTAAAAGATTCTCAATCTTGTTCAAATTATGGTTTTTGTTTTGAAATACTAATCTTTTGTTTAAAATACTGGCACAACCTAAAACCGTAGCAAATTATTAACATACAAAATCTTTTTTTTTAAATTAAAGTGGCCAGTTCTGCCGAAAAACACAAACATACACCAACATTTTTAGAAGATTTTAAATCTTGTCCAAATTATAATGATTTTTGTTTTAAAATACAAATTTTTAGTTTAGAGTAACATAACCTAAAATCGTTAAAAATTATTAACAGTCAAAATCTAGTTTTTAAAGTAAAATGACCAATTCTGCCGAAAAACACAAACATAATCCAAAATTGTCAAAAAATTCTAAATCTTGTCCAAATTATAATGATTTTCGTTTTAAAATACCAATTTTTAGATTGGAATGCTAACACAACCCAAAATTGTAAAAAAATTATTAAGAGTCAAAATCTGTTTTTTAAACTAAAATGACCAAGTCTGCCGAAAAGCACAAACCTAATCCAAAATTGATAAAAGATTCTAAATCTTGTCCAAATTATAATGATTTTTGTTTGAAAATAACAATTTTTGGTATAAAACGCTAACATAACCTCCAATTGTGAATGAATAATTAACATTTAAAATCTATTTTTTAAACTAAAATGGCTAATTTTTCCCCCAACACACAAAAATAATATGAAATTGTTAAAAGATTCTTAATCTTTCTAAAATTATGATTTTTGTTTGGAAATACCAATTAAAAAAAAAACCCGACATAACCTAAGATTGCAAAAAATTATTAAGATTCCAAATATTTTTTTGTTAATTAAAGTGACCAGTTCTGCCGAAAAACACAAACATAATCGAAAATTTTTAGAAGATTTTAAATCTTGTTCAAAGTATAATGATTTTTGTTTTTAACTACCAATTGTTGATATAAAACGCCAACATAACCTCGAATTGATAATAAATAATCTAAATATAATTAACATTTAAAATATATTTTTTGAACTAAAATGGCTAATTTTTCCCCCAAACACAAAAATAATATAAAATTGTTAAAAAATTCCTTATCTTGCTCAAATCTTGATTTTTGTTTTGAAATACCAATTTTTTGTTTAAAACACCGACATAACCTAAAACTTTAGAAAATTATTAACACTCAAAATCTTTTTTTTAAACTAATGTGACCAGTTCTACCGAAAAACGCAAAAATAATCCAAAATTTTTAAAAGATTTTACATCTTGTCCAAATTATAATGATTTTTGTTTTAAAATACCAATTTTTAGTTTAAAACGGTAACATAACCTAAAATCGTTAAAAAATTATTCACATTTAAAATCTTTTTTAAAACTAAAATTACCGATTCTGTCGAAAAACACATAATACAAAATTGTTAAAAGATTCTAAATCTTGTCCAAATCATAATGATTTTCGTTTTAAAATACCAATTTTTAGTTTAGAACGCAAGCATGACCTGAAATTCTTGATAAATAATAAACATTTACAATCTATTATTTAAACCAAAATTACTAATTTTACCTGCAAACAAAAACATAATATAAAAATTTTAAAAGATTCTTAATCTTGTTCAAATTATAATTTTTGTTTTAAAATACCAATTTTTCGTTGAAAACACCGGCATATTTCTAAAATTGTTGAAAAATTATCATTATTTAAAATATATATCTATATTTATATATATTTTTTTAAAAACTAAAATGACCAATTCTGCCGAAAAACACAAACATTATCCAAAATTGTTACAAGATTTTAAATCCTGTCCAAATTATAGTGATATTCGTTTTAAAATACCAATTTTTAGTTTAGAACGCTAACATTACCCAAAATTGTTAAAAAATTATTAACACTCAAAATCTTTGTTTTAAACTAAAATGACCAATTCTGCCGAAAAACACAAACATAATCCAAAATTATTCAAAGATTTCAAATCTTGTCCAACTTTTAATGATTTTTGTTTTAAAGTACCAATTTTTGGTATGAAACGCTAACATAACCTCCAATTGTCAATGAATAATTAACATTTAAAATCTATTTTTGAAACTAAAATGGCTAATTTTTCCTCCAAGCACAAAAATAATATATAATTCTTAAAAGATTTTTAATCTTGGTCAAATTATGATTTTTGGTTTGAAATACCAATTTTTTGTTTAAAACACCGACATAACCTAAAACTGTAAACAATTATTAACATTCAAAATCTTTTCTTTTTAATTGAAGTGACCAGTTCTGCCGAAAAACACAAACATAATTTAAAATTTTTAGAAGATTTTAAATCTTGTCCAAATTATAATGATTTTTGTTTTGAAATACAAATTTTTAGTTATTATTTATTAGATTTTATTCAAAATCTGTTTTTTAAACTAAAATGACCATGTCTACCGAAAAACACAAAACTAATCCAAAATTGATAAAAGATTCTAAATCTTGTCCAAATTATAATGATTTTTGTTTTAAAATACCAATTTTTAGTTTAAAACGGCAACATAACCTAAAATCGTTAAAAATCATTAAGAATCAAAATCTATTAATCGTTAAAAATTATTAAGAGTCAAAATCTATTTTTTAAAGTAAAATGATAAATTCTGCCCAAAAACACAAACATAATCCAAAATTTTCAAAAAATTCTAAATGTTGTTCAAATTATAATGATTTTTGGGTTAAAGTACCAATTTTTGATTTATAACGCTAACAACCTAAAATTGTTAAAAAATTATTAACACTCAAAATCAGTGTTTTAAACTAAAATGACCAATTCTGCCGAAAAACACAAAAATAATATAAAATTTTTCAAAGATTTTAAATCTTGTCCAAATTATAATGATTTTGGTTTTAAAATACCAATTTTTAGTTTGAAACGGTAACATAACCTAAAATCGTTAAAAATTATTAAGAGTCAAAATCTATTTTTTAAAGTAAAATTATCAATTCTGCCCAAAAACACAAACATAATCCAAAATTGTCAAAAAATTCTAAATGTTCAAATTATAATGATTTTTGTGTTAAAGTACCAATTTTTGGTTTATAACGCTAACAACCTAAAATTGTTAAAAAATTATTAACATTTGAAATCTTTTTTAAAACTAAAATTACCGATTCTGTCGAAAAACACAAACATAATCCAGAATTGTTAAAAGATTCTAGATCTTGTCCAAATTATAATGATTTTCGTTTAAAAATACAAATTATTGATTTAGAACGCTAACATAACCCAAAATTGTTAAAAAATTATCAACACTCAAAATCTGTTTTTGAACTGAAATGACCAATTCTGCTGAAAAACACAAACATAATATACAATTTTTAAAAGATTCTTAATCTTCCACAAATCTTGATTTTTGTTTTGAAATACCAATTTTTTGTTTAAAACGCCGACATAACCTAAAACTGTAGAAAATTATTATCATTCAAAATCTTTTCTTTTTAATTGAGGTGACCAGTTCTGCCGAAAAACACAAACATAATCCAAAATTTTTAGAAGATTTTAAATCTTGTCCAAATTATAATGATTTTTGTTTTAAAATACAAATTTTTAGTTTAGAGTAACATAACCTAAAATCGTTAAAAATTATTAACACTCAAAATCTATTTTTTAAAGTAAAATGACCGATTCTGCCGAAAAACACAAGCATAATCCAAAATTGTCAAAAAATTCTAAACGTTGTTCAAATTATAATGATTTTTGTGTTTAAGTACCAATTTTTGGTTTATAACGCTAACAACCTAAAATGGTTAAAAAATTATTAACATTTAAAATCTTTCTGAAAACTAAAATTACCGATTCTGTTGAAAAACACAAATATGATATAAAATTGTTAAAAGATTCTAAATCTTGTCTAAGTTATATAATGACTTTTGTTTTAAGAAACCAATTTTTAGTTTAAAATGCTAACATGGCCTGAAATTGTTTATAAATAATAAACATTTACAATCTATTATTTAAACTAAAATGACTAATTTTACCTGCAAACAAAAACATAATATAAAAATGTTAAAAGATTCTTCATCTTGTTCAAATTATAATTTTTGTTTTAAAATACAAAATTTTCGTTTAAAACACCGGCATACTTCTAAAATTGTTAAAAAATTATTAACATTTAAAAAATATATATATAATATATATTTTTTTTAACTAAAATGAACGATTCTGCCGAAAAACACAAACATAATCCAAAATTGTTAAAAGATTCTAAATCTTGCTCAAATCTTGATTTTTGTTTTGAAATACAAATTTTTAGTTTAGAACGCAAACATAACCCAAAATTGTTGAAAATTATTAACACTCAAAATCTGTTTTTAAAACTAAAATGACCATTTCTGCCGAAAAACACAAACATAATCCAAAATTATTCAAAGATTTTAAATCTTGTCCAACTTTCAATGATTTTTGTTTAAAAATACCAATTTTTAGTTTAAAACGCTAACATAACCCAAAATTGTTAAAAAATTATTAACACTCAAAATCTGTTTTTTAAACTAAAATGACCAATTTTGCCGAAAACACAAACATAATATAAAACTGTTAAAAGATTCTTAATCTTGCTCAAATCTTGATTTTTGTTTTGAAATACCAATTTTTTGTTTAAAACTCCGACATAACCTAAAACTGTAGAAAATTATCAACATTCAAAATCTTTTCTTTTTAATTGAGGTGACCAGTTCTGCCGAAAAACGCAAACATAATATAAAATTGTTAACAGATTCTTAATCTTGCTCAAATCTTGATTTTTGTTTTAAAATACCAATTTTAAGTTTAAAACGGTGACATAACCTTAAATCGTTAAAAATTATTAACAGTCAAAATCTATTTTTTAATGTAAAATGATCAATTCTGCCGAATAACACAAACCTAATCCAAAATTGATAGAAGATTCTAAATATTGTCCAAATTATAATGATTTTTGTTTGAAAATAACAATTTTTGGTTTACAACACTTGACCAACTTGAAATTGTTTTTTAAAAAAAAGGGGAATCTTAAAGATTGTTGCCCGCAAATGTTCAATTCTCGTGAAAAAAATAATATAATGTTAATGATATTAAATTATAAGTCTTCTTCAGAACTCTATGATTTTATATTAAAATTCTTTTTTACAAATACTAATTTCCAGCGAAAAGCATTATCATAAAACATACATAATATTCACAATAATTTATTAATTAATTTTCTTCTCAATTCCTACAAGATTTTCCATCATTTTTCTTAATAAAATGGATTATTTATAGATTTAATTTTCAAAATGTTAAATTCAAGATATAAAAAAACTTGAAGTAACGAATAGCCAATCAGATTTTAAACAAAAATGATTGCGATATTGATAAATTACCTTCGTGAAACGACAATTAATTATTTCCTATTCTTATTGTATTTTTTGGAAACTACCTAATAAATGCTATAAATAAAATGATGTACACAAAAATAATAATCCTCCTTTCCTGTTGACGAATAGATTTTATTGCGTATAATTGTGATGTTACAAAGTAGAGACTTTCATGATCGAAATCGGATTAATAATTAACAGCTTAATTTGCCGAAAGATAAACAAGAAACTAGAGACATTAAATATAAAACATTTTTCATCCACAAGTATTAACAAAAACTTAGCAAACTAACGACATGATTGTGTAAAATAATTTGTCGATTTCTCTTTCTCTTCATGAGGTATTTCGATGGGATTAACGATAGAAAATACGCATAATAATTCCTTAGACTATCGTTTCCAGTCTTGATTGTTAATTGTAAAAATCAAATTTTATAAAAAAGATATTCAATTTATTTCTAGATCGAAAGATTAATAAAGAATTTCAAAAACCAATTTCCGCAGTAAAATTTCAAAAACCACAAATAACGTTAAAAATCTAACAAAATTATTGTCTTTTCAAGACACAACTTATCAGACTTTTTGTATTGGTCCAATATCGTGCTTCGCTAACATTTGCCTTTCGCGAAAATGCTCATTAAAACTGCATTCGAAACTATTTACAATTCCTAAGCCACGTGCAACCAAATGCAAATCGCTTTGTAATGACGTACACTAAATCGTGCATATAAAAAAAACAACACTATGTCAAAAATGACACTACAAAAAGACATACTACCAAAAATGGATAATTAAATTTTCATTCATTTTGGAATTTTCATTCATTTTTGAATTTTAATTCGTATTTTTAAGGCCGCGAATTCGATTGCTTACTTTCTCTTCTTACGTTATTATATTATTATCTCCTATAAATCATTCTCTTTCCCATTCATTCTTCCACCCGTAAACGCAAATACACAATCTTTATATTTTTACAAAATCAAAAATAAATTCAATATAAAGAGCCATTCCCACGAATAATTCACTTAAACGTTAACGCTATGGAAATGTGATTTTAGTTTGACTTTTCCATTTGAAGCTAAGCTTTCAAAATCACTCTCATAAGAGAAATTGATTTATTTGTGACTTAATGCATATTAATTGCAGAAGGAATGAGACAAGCGAGAAAAAATTCTAATAGTCTTCTTTCCGGTTGAAATTCATTGGGACGTGACTCTGCTGTGTTGCACTTCTGATAACTTCCATCCACCTAAAGAATTTTAATTATTGTCAATTTTAGTTAGGACTAATTCAATATTTTTTTGGTAGGATGAAAAAATTAATTTCAATTTTCGAACAGGGTGGCCACTATTTTCATCATTTTCGTCTCCCGGCTTCCTCCTGGTTTAGAAAATAATATACCCAGCGAAACCCACAGTTTTTCACATATATGATCAACAGGGTGGTCCAATTTTTTTTCCATTTTCAATTTAAAATAAAATAGATCAATTTTTAGCTCTTTGAATTGTAAATTATAGAATTGAACTCCTTTCTAATGAAATTGTCTAATTTACAAAATATTAATCGGAAATTTTTCAATTTAGAAAGATTCTGTTTAAACATTTTTTCAATTTCAAACACTTTAGTGTCAAATTATCTAATTTTAAATATTTTATTGAGAAATAGATATTTTTGAAACTTCAATCTGAAATCACTCAATTTCGAGATTCCTGAATTCAAAATAAAATTGTTCAATTTTCAATATTTTGGCTTGAAATTTGTCAATTTTAAGAGCTTCTGTTTGAAAAATTTTCAATTGCAATCATCTGATTAAAATTTTTTTATTAAGAAATGATACAAGTTTCCTTTCAATTTTAAATTATCCAATTTTGAAAATTCGAATCTGAAAATAAACAATTTTTAAGATATTGAAAATGTTCTATTTTTTAAATTTTATTATTTTATTTATTTTATTTTATTAT
>CAKNXH010002105.1:86271-101957 GCA_932178445.1 Andricus quercusramuli | reverse complement strand
CAATTTTAAATGATCCAATTTTGAACATTCGAATCTGAAAATACACAATTTTTAAGATATTGAAAATGTTCTATTTTCGAAATTTTATTCTAAAATCATTGAATTTCGAGATTCCACAATTCAAAAAAAAATTGTTCAATTTTCAAAATTTTAGTCGGAAATTTTTCAATTTTGCGAGCTTCTGTTCCAAATTTTGCAATTTCAAACATTTTTAATTTCAAATAATCTAATTTTAAATGCTTTTATAAGAAATGATACAAGTTTATTTCATTTGAATTTTAAATGATCCAATTTTTAAAATTCGAATCTGAAAATACTAAATTTTCAACGTTTCGAAAATTTCCTGTTTTCGAAATTTTAATCTAAAAACATTCAATGTGGAGATTCAACAATTCAAAACAAAAAATTGTTCAATTTTCAAAATTTTAGTCAGAAATTTTTCAATTTTGCGAGCTTCTGTTTCCAAATTTTTCAATTTAAAACACTTTTAATTTCAAATTATCTACTTTAAAATGCTTTTTTAAGAAATGGTACAGGTTTCATTCCTTTGAATTTTAAATGATCGAATTTTTAAAATCCGAATTTTAAAATACTCAATTTTTAACATTTTGAAAATGTCCTACTTTCGACAATTTAATCTAAAAGCATTCAATTTCGAGATTCCACAATTCAAAATAAAATTGTTCAATTTTCAATATTTTGGCCTGAAATTTGTCAATTTTAAGAGCTTCTGTTTGACAAATTTTCAATTTCAAACACTTTTAATTTCAAATTAACCAATTTGAAATGTTTTTCTGAAAAAATTATACAAGTTTTCCATTGAATTTAAATGATCCAATTTTCAAAATTCGAATCTGAAAATACACAATTTTCAACGTTTTGAAAATGTCCTATTTTCGAAATTTCAATCTAAAATCATTCAATTTCGAGATAACTCAATTCAAAATAAAATTATTCAATTTTAAAACTTTAGTCAGAAATTTTTCATTTTTTAGTTCTTCTGTTTACAAATTTTTGAATTTCAACCACTTTTAATTAAAAATCATCCGATTTAAAAATTTTTATTAAGAAATGATACAAGTTTCCTTTCAATTTTAAATGATCCAATTTTGAACATTCGAATCTGAAAATACACAATTTTTAAGATATTGAAAATGTTCTATTTTCGAAATTTTATTCTAAAATCATTGAATTTCGAGATTCCACAATTCAAAAAAAAATTGTTCAATTTTCAAAATTTTAGTCAGAAATTTTTCAATTTTGCGAGCTTCTGTTTCCAAATTGTTCAATTTCAAACACTTTTAATTTCAATATATCTAATTTAAAATGCTTTTATAAGAAATGATACAAGTTTTATTCCTTTGAATTTTCAATTTAAAATAAAATAGATCAATTTTTAACTCTTTGAATTGTAAATTGTAGAATTGAACTCCTTCTAATGAACTCCTTTCTAATTTACAAAATATTAATCGGAAATTTTTCAATTTAGAAAGATTCTGTTTAAACATTTTTCAATTAAAAATACTTTAGTGTCAAATTATCTAATTTTAAATATTTTATTGCGAAATAAATATTTTTGAAATTTCAATATGAAATCATTCAATTTCGTGAATTCTGAATTCAACATAAAATTGTTCAATTTTCAATATTTTGGCTTGAAATTTTTCAATTTTAAGAGCCTCTGTTTGACAAATTTTCAATTTCAAACACTTTTAATTTCAAATTAACCAATTTTAAATGTTTTTATGGAAAAATGAAACAAGTTTAATCCCTTCCGAATTTAAATGATCGAATTTTCAAAATTCGAATCTGAAAATACACAATTTTCAACGTTTTGAAAATGTCCTATTTTCGAAATTTTAATAAAAAATCATTCAATTTCGAGATTCCACAATTCAAAAAAAAATTGTTCAATTTTCAAAATTTTAGTCAGAAATTTTTCAATTTTTCGAGCTTCTGTTTCCAAATTTTTCAATTTCAAACACTTTTAATTTCAAATTATCTAATTTAAAATGCTTTTATAAGAAATGATACAAGTTTTATTCCTTTGAATTTTAAATGATCGAATTTTTAAAATTCGAATCTGAAAATACTCAATTTTTAACATTTCGAAAATGTCCTACTTTCGAAATTTTAATCTGAAATCATTCAATTTCGGGATTCCTTATTTCAAAATAAAACTGTTTAATTTTTAATTATACATTTTTAAATTTTTTTTATGAAAAAATGATACAAGTTTAATTCCAGTCAATTTTCAAAATTTTAGTCGGAAATTTTTCAATTTTGAATTCTTCAGTTTACAAGTTTTACAATTTCAAACACTTTTGTTTGAAAATCATCTGCTTTTAAATTTTTTATTAAGAAATTATACAAGTTTAATTCCTTTGGATTTTAAATGATCCAATTTTCAAATTTTGCACCTGAAAATAATCAATTTTTAACGTTTTGAAAATGTCCTACTTTCGAAATTTTAATCTGAAATCATTCAATTTCGAGAATCTTCAATTAAAAATAAAATATTTCAATTTTGAATGCTTTGAATTAGAAATTATACAATTGAACTCCTTTCTAACGAAAGTGTCCAATTTTCAACACATTAGTCGAAAAGTTTTTAATTTTGAAAGCTTTTGATTAACAAATTTTCAATTTCAAACGCGTTTAATTCCAAAATGTGTAATTTTTTATTCTTTTGTGAAGAAATGATGCAAGTTCAATTCCTTTTTATTCCATTCGAAATATTGTTCTTTTTTCAAAATACTACCTAATCTGAAATAGTTCAAATTGGAAAGTTTTCAATTAGAAATCGTTCAATATATACATATTTTTAATTTCAAACGCTCTCAATTCGAAATTATTTCTTATTGTTCTAAAAATGTTTAAAACATAATATTTAAATGTTGGTTTATTAATGGGTTTTAAAATTTTTTACATGTTTAATCACTTTTCAACAACAAAATATGAATTTTAATGAAAAAGTCAATTTTCTACGAAAATAGTTGAATTTTCAAACAAATAAAAAAATGTATAACTAAAAAGATAATATTCGGGAGGAAGCAATTGCAAAAAAAAAAAAGAAATATAAATACAAGAGAAATAAATTACCAACAAGAATATTATATCAAGGTTACTGTTGAACATCATTTTAAAAATTCTCTCAATTTTCCCTGATTATTAATATTTTACAAGCGTCAAAAAAACTTAAATGACGTATAAACGGAATAACATAATTTTTAATTAAAATTGAAATTTTTGAATTTATTTTGCTTGACATTTACTTAAAGTTATAGACACTTCCTGACTTTTGCAAAAATTTTTTTCTAAATCCCTGACTTTTTTTGTTTTATTTTTGTTGTGACTGAATTCGTTTTCCACTCACCAGGTTTCTTTGGCGCGTAAAATGAAATTTATATTAAATTTATATTAAATTTCTGTAAAATTACTGCGAAATCGTCAGTCCCGATTTTCTGCCGGGTGGTGGCTACCCTGTTCGAATATTTGTAAAACTTACCTTCCAAAAGTGTAATCACTTTCTGCCCTGAAGAAATAAACGTGATTTTTGAACTGAAGTTTAAAGACAAAGTCTTTATTGATTGCATCTTTTTCCGATGGAGTCGTGACGGTATATCCCAGTAAAGGCAAACTCGCCAGTGGAAAATCGTCCCGATGCGATTTGTAGAAAAATAGACAAAAGTTTGTAAAAACGACCCACAGCCTCTGCCATCCATTGCTGTTTTTAAATTTCCTCAGGAGAAATCCACTGAGTTGATTCTGAAAGAAAATAGAAATAATTTTTATAGAAATAAAAAGAAAATAGAAAAAATAGAACATTCTTTTATTCTAAAAGAAATAGAGGATTGCTACAAAGTCCGGCTTTCAAATTCCATGACCTTATCCCGTTTTCCAGCTCAAAAATAAGGAAATAGGATAATTTTTTCACAAGAAAGGGGAAAAGAGAGGAAAAATTTAAAATTTATTTTTACATTTAGAAACGAAAAAAGAATCTTTTTATAACAAATTGTATAGTTTTTAAATAATATTAAATTATTCTTGAATGATTTCTGTCATTACATTTTATTATAAAATTTTAGAAAAAAAAAATCGAGTAAGTTTAAGAGATTTAGAAGTTTTGAGAGGATAGAAAAATAATTTGATATCAAACAAAATGTACATTTTTTAAGATTTCGAACAACAAATTTAGAAGCTTTTCAAAAATTTTGAAAGGTTTCGAGAGAATAGAAAGAATTCTCTCAAGCTTGCTAGGAAATTTTTCAATAATTTTTTATTTTAAGAGAATATTTAATTAGATTTCAAAGCATTCCAAAAGATTTCCAAAATCCTTAAAAAGAATCTAAAAGATTTCAAAACAATTTTTTAATTTTGCCGAATTTTTTCATAATTGTAGGGAAACTTCGAATTATTTTGAAAGATATTTTGAAGTTTTAAAATGAATTTCAAAAAACTTAAAAACAATTTTGTAATTTTAAAAAGATTATAAAATATTACTGAAGATTTCCAAAATTGTAAGAAATGAATTATGAAGATTTTAAAACATGTTTAGGATTAATTCAAGTCAGTTTAAAAGATATTTAGGAATTTTTGAAATTTTGAAGTGATTACAAATATTTTAAAACTTTAACAGATTTCCGAACATTTGTAAAAATTTTTAAAAGCGCCAAAAAAACTTAAAAAATTTTCACTAAAATTTGGTATAACTATGTAAAATTAAAGAAAAAGTCACAGAAATTTTCTAGATACTTTTTCGACATATCTAAAATCTTCAAAAATCTTTTTGAATTTTTTCGAGAAACCTAGGAAAATTATATTTATATAACCTTGAAGCAAATAAACGAAGAAAATTAAAAAATAGTCGTTCGAAACTTTTCTTTTTGGTTTGAAAATTCATCTCTCGTGGGAGAAATTTCATTTTTTAAATTTAAAATTCAAATGCTTGATTCAAAATTAAAAGCTTTTCTTGTTATAATATCGAATATTACATTTTTCGTTTAGAATTCATATTTTTTGGTTGAAAATTCAACTACTTTTGTTCAAAGTTGAACTCCTTTGTTAAAAACTCATTTTTTAGTTGAAGATTAATCATTTTAGCGGAAAATTCATCTCTTGGTTGAAAATTCAAATATGTTGGCAATTCTTTTTTTTTTAATTCAAAATTCATATTTTCAGGATAAAAATTTAATTGTTTTATAGAAAGTTAATTTTTTATTGCATTCAAATATTCGCGATTTTAAATTAGAATCCTTCTTGGTTGAAAAATGAACTACCTGGTTAAAAGTTGAGCTACTTTTTTAAAATTTATTCTTTTCTGATTGAGGATTCGTCATTTTATATAAAAATTCATCTCTTTGGTTGAAAAAATAACTGTTTCATTGAAAATTTGTTTTTTTTCTGTTGAAAGTTAATCTTCTTGAATAAAAATTCATATTTTTTGTTGGAACATCAAATTTTTTGTAGAAAATTAAATTCTTTGTAGAAAATTAGATATTTTTTTTAAATTCCTATTTGCGGGTTGAAAATTTAACTGTTTCGGAGAAAATCTGTCCTTTTTTTAATTATACTATTTGTGATTTAAAATAGAACCTTTCTTGGTTGACGAATTAACAACTTTGTTAAAAATTCATTATTTCAGCTGAAGATTGAAGATTGAAAAAGTAACTATTTTTCTTAATTCGCCTTTTTGGGTTGAAAATTAATCTTCTTGGTTAAAAATGTATCCTTGTAGTTGAAACATCAACTTTTCCGTCGAAAATTCAAATATTTTGTAGAAAATTTGGCTTTTTTTGTTGGATTGAACTATTTATGATTTAAAATAAAATCTTTTTTGGTTGACAAATTAAAAATTTGTGCTCAGAATTCATTCTCTTGGTTGAAGATTCACTATTTTAGTTGAAAATTTAACTATTTGGTTCCAAATTCACCATTTTGGTTTGAAAATTTAACTCTCATGTAGAAAATTAGTCTTTTCTGGATGAATTCAGCTGTTTTTTTTGTAATTAAAATATTTTTTGTTTATAATATCAACGATAACATTTTTCGTTGGGAATTATTTTTCGGTTGAAAATTCAACCACTTGGTTAAAAGTTGAACTACATTGTTAAATATTCATTTTATTGTTTGAAGATTAATTATTTCAGATAAAAATTTATCTCTTGTTTGAACATTTATCTTTTCTGGTAGAAAATTAATTTTCTAGGATGAAAAATAATCTTTTTAGTTGAAATTGAAGTGTTTTGTAGAAAATTGGTCTTTTTTGGCTGCATTCAACTGCTTTTTATTCAAAATTAAAATATTTTTTGTTTATAATATCAACTATAATATTTGTCGTTTAGAATTCAACTACTATGTTGAAACTGCATTTTTTTGTATTAATCTTTTTAGCTTATAATTCACCTTTTGGTTGATAATTCGTATTTTTGGTAGAAAGTTAATCTTCTTGGTTGAAAAATCATCTTTTTGGTTGAAAATTAAAAAAATGTTGTTGAAAATTCGTTTTTTGTTGTTTAAAATTTATAATTTGAAAATTTAACTGTTTTGTAGAAAAATTTTATTTTTTGATTGCATTAAACTATTTATGATTTAAAATTAATATCTTTGATGAATGAAAAATCGACTACTTGCTTATAAGTTGAGCTACTGTGCTAAAATTTATCTCTTTGGTCGAAAATGTGTCGTTTCGGTAGAAAATTTAACTTTTCGGTTGAAAATGCGTCGTTTTTGGTAGAAAATTGATTTACGGGGTTGAAAATTCAACTTTTTTGTGGGAAAACTTAACTTTTTGGTAAACAATTTACCTATTTGGTTGAAAATGCAATATTTTTACTCAAATATATTAGAAATATGAATCATTTCAAATTAAATTTAGTATAATATAAACATAATTTTTTTAAAAGTATTTATTCCCCTATTTGCTTGAAAAATCTCTTTATTTTCCCTATTTTTAGAGGCGTTTTCTTATCTTGAGACTGGAATTTTTGTATATCAATCACAAAAAAATGAATCGAAATAAAAGGAGAAAATTGGATAAAAATTCTCAAATTTAGGCGTTTTATGGCTTTTTTACAAGTGAAGGGGGGAAAAGGGGGATGAGGTAAAAAATGGGACAGACTGTAATCCCTGAAAGGACTTTACAGTAATTATTGAATTCTAAACCCCATTCTCATTATTATTATTATGAAAGAATTGTTAATCTGGAATTAAAATTCATTCAATTTATTTAATTTAATTTAATTTAATTATAAATACGTGCGACTAGGAAAATTCCATGACTTCAGTGTTTGCAACAAGCTACGGAGCGCTATGCGAAATCTCCCTATTATCGGTGATCGATAAAATAAGAAATCTTCTTTTATACTTCTGGTGATTTTAATTTTAATAAAATACCCGCATTCCAGTTACATAATTTTTCAAATGTTTTTGAGCTTGTGAAATGAGTATCTGAATTGAATTTTTAAAGTTTTACATACGTGCATACGTATGTACAATACGTACATACGTTACATATGTACATACGTTTCAATTTTTTTTGAATTAGTTCAAAAGGTTATTAATAATTCAAATTTTCAGAAAAATATATGGTAAAAGTTATTTGAATGCTTCAGTGAAGATAGTTATTTAATGCCTTTCATGTCCTGAAATTATTGTTTAATTATTAGCTGATTAAATTTTTTCATTATAATAAATGGCATAAAGATTGAATTTTAATTTGTTTCACTTGAGCACATAAATTGATTATTTTTCTTCAAGGTTCTCTAATTGCATATTGGCTATAATTTGTATAATAAAAGTTTATTTACATTTAAAACTTCTCTATTCCAATTACGTAATTTCTGTCAATGTTTGTGATGTTGTGAAATGATTATACGAATTCAATTTTCAAAATTATATAGACATACGTTTTACCTGGAATTAGTATAAAAGGTTATTTTGAATTCAAATTTTCAGAAATACAATTTTAAATTAAAAAAATATGTAGATTGGAAACTATTTGAATTTTTCAATTGAAATAATGTTAAACATTATTTTATTATTAATTTTTTGAATTATTATTATACATATTATTCTGAATTGATTATATTAGAACTTAAATTTTTTGGAATCATTCAAAAGGCTTATTATTAAATAAAATATTTATGAATGAATGTTAAAACTTAAAAAAATATATATAAAGTGCAAATTATTTCAATCTTTCCATGGCAATAATAATTTGATGTTTTTATGTAGTAAACAGTTTAATTAATTATTAGTCGATTCATTTTGTTCAAAATTTTAAATTAAATAAAAATGGAATTAAATTTGGTTCTCAATTAAGTAACATATATTGATTTTTTACTTTGTGGTTGTGCAATTTGAATGTGGGCTATTATTTTTATAATAAAAGTTTGATTTTTCTTTGAAATACCTTTATTACAATTATATAATCCTTTTAAATGTATGTGATGTTGTTAAATAAGTATCTTCATTGAATTCTTAAAATTATATGTACAGATATTTTAATTATGTTTGCATTTTTTTGACAGGTTATTTCAATGAATTGAATGTATAGAAATGCAATTTTAAATTTAAAGAAGAATATAATGTAAAAATTATGTGTTTGTTTGATTGAAAATAATTGTTTAATGCTCGTTATGTTGCAAACTGATTATTCAGTTGTTAACTTATTCCATTCAAACTTACATTTTCTGGAATTAGTTTAAAAGGTTATTAATAAATCAAAATTTCATAAATGAAAGTTCAAATTGAAAAAAAAGACATTAGTTAAAAATTATTTGAATGTTTTAATAGAAATTAGAGATTAATTTTTTCACTAAATTGAGTAACATGAATTGATAATTTACTTGAAGGTTATATAATTGAATATTGGATACAATTTGTATAATAAAAATTTATTTATATTCAAAATACCCTTATTACAATTAAGTAATTTTTTAAATGTGCCTGATTTTGTAAAATGAGTATCTGAATTTAGTTTTCAAAAATATATGTAAATATGTTTTATTTTTTCTGAAATCAGCACAAAAGTTTACGAATAAATTAAATGTTTATAAATGGAAGAAAAATTGGAAAAAAATTTGAAGTAAACATTTATTCAATGTTTCAATGAAAGACATAGTTTAATGCTTTTTATTTTTTGAACTAATTGATTAATTATTATCTGATTGATTTTTTCACAATATTGAATTACATAAAGATTGAATTTTAATTTGTTTCAATTAAGTACATAAAATGATTATTTACTTTAAGTTTATGTAATTGATTATTGGCTATAATTTGTAAAATAAGAGTTTATTCACATTTAAAATACCTCTATTCCAATTATGTAATTTCTATCAATGTTGGTGATGTTGTGCAATGATTATCTGAATTTAATTTTTAAAATGATTTGTAAATATGTATCAATTTTTTAACAAATCACTATGAAAGGTTACTAATAAATCAAATTTTCAGAAATGAAAGTGAAAATTTAAAAGAAATGTAAAGTAAAAATTACTTGAATGCCAGGATGAAAATGATAGTTTAATTCGGTTTATATCGCGTACAGATTAATTAATTATGAGCTGATTAATTTTTTTTAACAATATTAACTTACATCAAGATTAAGTTTTAATTTGCCTGAATTAAGTATGTACATAAATTGATTATTTACGTGAAGGCTATATAATTGAATATTAGCTATAATTTTGATAATGAAAAGTTATTCATGTTTAAAATACCTCTATTTTCCAATTGTATAATTTTTGTGATGTTGTGAAATAAGTATCTAAAGTCTGCTTTCAATATTATATGTACATATATTTCACTTTTCTATGAAATTAGTTTGAAAGGTTATTAATAATTCAAATTTTCAGAAAAATATAAAGTAACAATTATTCGAAGGTTTCACTGAAAATAACTGTTCATTACTTTTTATGTTGTGATATGAAAAAAAGGTAACCTACATCTTGTGTAAGATTCTTCCAATTTCACAATTTTCAAAATGTTTACGATGTGGTGAGATAATTATCTAAATTCAATCTTCAATATTATATTCGAATATGTTTTAAGTTTTCATGGAATTAGTTCAAAAGATTATGAAAAATTCAGTTTTTCAGAATAATGTAAGATACAAATTATTTTGATGTTTCAATGCTAATAATATTGGTGATTGATTTTTATGCTATGAACTGATGAATTAACTATTATTAATTATCGACTGATAAATTTTTTTCCAAAAATTGAATACATATATCTCCATTACAATTATATAATTTTTTCAAATGTGTGTGATGTTGTGAAGTGATTTTTCGAATTCAATTTTCAAAATCATATGTGCATATATTTCAATTTTTACTGGTTGAAAGGTTATTAATGATTGAAATTTTCAGATAAATATTAAATGAAAGTTATTCTAATATTTCAATGAAAATAATTATTAAATTCTCTCTATGTTCTGAACTCCTTAATTAAATATTTACTGTTTCTGCTAAAAATTACATTTTCTGGAATTAGTTAAAAGATTATTAATAGATTAAATTTAATAAAAGAAAAGTCCAAATTCAAACAAAAATATATTGTATAAAGAAAAAATTATTTGAAAGTTTCAATGAAAATAATTTTTTCATACTTTTTATGTTATCAACTGGTTAATTAAGAATTAACTGATTAATTTTGTTCACAATGCTTACATTTAAAAAATGGCCGTTAAATGTTAACAATTGAATAGTTATTCGAAAAATGAGTAAAAATGAGAAAAATTAATGCAGAAGTTAGCGCGCGCACATAATAGTCTAGTATGGTATAAAAACTTACTTCGAATGCACGAAGTTGGTCGCTGTAACTGATGCTCGTATTTCGATGCCAGCAAACATGAACAGTTGTGTTACTTCTCTGTGACGCTTTAGCTCCTCCACAACTTGTTCTGTCCACTTCAATTCCCAGTCCATCACCCATCTCATCTGCAGAGTCTAAAACTTTACAATTTAAAGAATTGCAATACATTTCTACTTCAGATGCATTTCTATTATTCATATAGTGCAGACCACCCTACAGTAGATAATCATTAATTAAAAAGGCACATAAAAAATTAAAAAGTACATAAAATAATTAACTAAATTGCAAACTTAAATTATTTAAATTAAAGTAATTAAATAACGAATAAAATATTATAAATAAATAATATATAAACAATATAGTAAAATTAATAATATAAAACAATTAAATTAAAATTATAATTCATTGTTAATTCAATATTTATTTATTCAATTCAATATTTGCGCTTTTAATTAATTATATCTACTGTAGAATGTTCTCCCCTAGGCACAGAATATTTTATCTAAAAAAATTTACAAACAATTTCTTTTGATGAAAAAAAATTATAGAAATCTTATGCAAATCGGAAAACATTTGATCTTATTTAATACTCCTGTGCGGTTAAATCAAAAGTTTTTAGTTAAGTATTTTTTTTAAAGAATTTTAATATAAAATCATAAAGTTTCGAAGAAGGCTCAAAATTTATTAAAATGAACAATCAATTATAATAATGAATTAAAAATGTTATGGTTCATAATTTTTCAACAATTTTAAGTTAAGTTGACGTTTTACATAACAAATTTATATTTTAAAACAAAAGTCATTATAATTTGAACAAGATTTAAAATCTTTTAACAATTCTGGATTATGTTATTGTTTTTCGCCATACTTTAATTTTTTTATTTAAAAATTAGATTTCAAAGAAGATTCACAAATTTGAACAATTTTAGGTTCTGTAAGCATTATATAATACACAAGAAATTGATATTTTAAAACAAAAATCATTATAACTTGAACAACATTTTTTAAAGGTTCATAATTTTTGAAAAATTTTAAGTTGCGTTAACGTTATACATAAAAAATAGCTATTTTCAAACAAAAATCATAATTTGAACAAGATTTAGATTCCTTTAATAATTTTGGATTATGTTCGTGTTTTTCTTCGGAAATTGGCATTTTTAATAAAAAAAATTATATTAAAGAAGATTAATGAACAATTGTAGGTTATGTTAGCATTTTACACCAAAAATCGGTATTTTAAAACTAAAATAATTTTTTTTCCTAAAAAAAAAAGAAATGAGAGAGGTGTTTTTGGTTGTCTCTTTCTTTTTCTCCCTCTTTTTACAATTGTCATATATCTGTCTCTAATAAGCCGTTTTACAACATTTATGTAAACATATTTCTCTTATTTTACCTCTTTTTGTGCAATTATTTTGCATAAATTGAATTTCTTGAGTATTTGTTTTTTAAAAAAACAGTTTTCTGAAGAACATAATTATTTTTAAGCCTTTTTGTGCAATTTTGTTGCGCAATTTGGGTTTTCAAAGTTTTATGTTGGTTTAAAAAATGTACTTTCAACTGAAATCATAAACTGATCAAAGATTTACGATTTTGGAACAGTTTCAGGTTATATTAACGTTTTTCACAGGAAGTCGCTTATTTTAAACTAGATTTTACGGGTTCATAATTTTTATACAATTTTTGGCTACGTTAGCGTTTTACAGACAAAAATTTATATTTAAAAAAAAGTAATTATACTTTAACAAGATTCATCGGAAATTGGTATTTTTAATTAAAAATTTTGATTTCAAAAGAAGATTCACAGGTTGTACCATTTTCGGTTATGTTAGCGTTTTACACAAAAAATGGATATTTTGAAACAAAAATCATTATAATTTGAACAAAAATTAAGAATCTTTTAACAATTTTGGGTTATGTTAGTGGTTTTGTCAGAAATTGGTATTTTTTTTTTTTTTTTAATTACATTTCAAAGAATATACACAAATTTGAACAATTTTTCATTATGTTACCGTTTGACACCAAAGACTTATATTTTAAAACAAAAACCATTATAATTTGAACAACATTAACAATGATTTAATAATTTTGGGTTATATTACTGTATTTCCGCGGAAATCCGTATTTTTATTTAAGGAAATATATTTTTAAAAAGATAAAATTTTTTAAACAGTTTTAGCTTATATTTATAAATAAAAAATTATTATAATTTGAAAAAGTTTAAAAGCTTTGAATAATTTTGGATTATATTAGTGTTTTCTTCGGCAATTGTTATTTAAAAAAATAGAATCAATAGAATAATTGTTTTAAACAAATTTTTCTTTTGTTAGTGTTTTACACAAAAATTTGATATTTTAAAATAAAAGGCATTATAGTTTAAAAAAAATTTTGAATCTGTGAACACTTTTGGATTATGGTAATGCTTTCTGCCAAAAATTGGTATTTTTAATTGTTTTAAAATATATATTTCAAAGAAGATCAACAGGTTTTCACAATTTCAGATTATGCTAACGTTTTACACAAATAATTAATATTTTAAGAAAAAAATTATTATAATTTAAACAACAGTTAGAACCTTTTAACAATTTGGGATTAAGTTAGTGTTTTTCGTCAGCAATTGGTATTAAAAAAAATTTCAAATCTTCACAAATTTTAACAAATTTAAGGTTTTACACAAAAAATTGGTATTCTAGGTATTTCAAAACAAAAACCATTATAATACGAATAAGATGAGCATTTTTTAAATAGTTTCAGTTTATATTAACATTTTCAAAGGAAATCGATTATTATTAACAAAAATCATTTAGGTTTAAATTAAATGATTTTTGTTTCAAACAATAAAATTTACAAAGTTAAACAATTTTGGATAGAGGAATTGTTTTTCGTGAGAAATTGACATTTTTATTCAAAATTTATTAGATTTCAAAGAGGATTAATAATTTTTGAACAATTTTAAGTCAAGTTAGGGTTTTGATTCGAAAATTAGCATTTTCAAACAAAAATTATAATAATTTGAACCAGATTTACAATATTACAACAATTTTAGATTATGTTATTGTTTTTCGTCAGAAATTGGTATTTTTAATTTAAAAAATTATATTTCAAAGAAGATTTACAAATTGGGAACAATTTAAGATTATGTTAACATTTTTCACCAGCAATCGTTCATTTTGAACAAAAATCATTAAATTTTACAGAAGATTTATAAGTTTAAACAATTTTTTGTTATGTTATGTAAGTTCCTTGTCGGAAATTGATATTTTTAATTTAAAAAAATCATAAGATTTTCTATTTATTATCATTCAGAGCCATTAAATTTGTAATTCTTTTATAGTTTTTATATTATATTGTACAAAAATATGATATATATCAATTCTGAAGTTAAGACATCAATTTTCATCAATTATCAAAAATATCGTCCTTGCTTTTTCTATTATTTTAATAGATACTATGAGATAGAACAATTTTGAATTAATAATTATTTTCTATTTTAATTTAAGAATTCCGCGAAACAAAAATAATAATCATGCACGTATTTGTTGTTTAGTTTATTTATAAAAATACTTACTGCATGTTTTGAGATTCGAATAAGGCGACTTAGTATCCGCTGAATTTGCCATCGCAACAGTCGAATTTAAATCTTCTAACCAACGTTCTTTCTCTTCTTCATTATTAGCAGCGACTGTCAAATAACTAGAAAAAAATAAACAAACGATCAGTAAATTATTAATGTAATATAATTAATTATTGTTCGGTAAGTTACTTTTTTGAGTAACTAGTTACAGTTACGTTACTTTTAACTGTAACTAGTTAAAGTTACTGGCTAAAGTAAGAATTTTCAGTCACATTTTTTAACCAAACAGCTATATTTTTAACCAAAAACTATGATAATTTTTTACCAGAAGAAATGAATTTTCAAACCAAAAGGACGAATTTTCAACAAAAAAGTTACTTTTGGACTAAATTTGGACTTTCTACCAAAATAGTTAAATTTTTAAAAAAGGAAATAAATTTTCAACCAAATAATTGAACTTTCATACCGAAAATATTGATTTTGAACGAAAAAAGTTAATTTTCAGTCAAATAGTTGAATTTTCGACAATTTTCAAACCAAAAAGAAGAATTTTCAACAAAAAAGTGAAATTTCTAACAAAATAGTTAAATTTTCAACCAAAGTGACGAATTTTCAATTAAAATTATGAATCTTTAACCAAACAACTAAACTTTTGAAAAAGTAGATCAACTTTTAACTAAGTAGTTAAATTTTAATCAGAAAAGACAAGTTCTCAAAAAAAAATCTCAACCTTCTTCAGAATTTTTTTACCAAACGAGATAAATTTCTGACAAAAATCAAGACTTTTCGAAAACTGAGTTGAATTTTCAATAAAAATATTCGTTATTTATCAAACAACTATTTGATCTTTTTACCAGAATATGTGGTTGAATTCAACCATAAAAGACAAATTTTCAAAAAAGTAGCTGAATCGTCAACCAAATCAAATTAATATTCTACCAAAATGGTTAAATTTTCAAACAAAATAAATGAGATTTTTTTAGTAAGAGATACGTTTTGAAATAAAGTCGTCGAATTTTGAAACAAAAAAGAAAACATTTTTCTTGGAAACAGTTGCATTTTTAAAACTGAAGATATGAATTTTTAAGAAAAAATTTACTTTTCTAACAAAAAAATTAGTACAATTTTTAACAAAATGCATGAATTTTTAACCAAAATAGATGAATTCTCGAGAATATTATTTCAACCAAAAAAGATTTTTATTTGTAATCAAACATAGTTGTCTCCAACAACAAAAAATATACTTTTTTTACCAAAAGAGATAAATTTTGAAACGAAAAAGCCGAATTTCGAA
>CAKNXH010002105.1:52694-77475 GCA_932178445.1 Andricus quercusramuli | reverse complement strand
AATTTTTGCGATGTTTGAAATCTTTAAAATCTGGTGTACTGTATCCTTGTTGAAATCTTTAAAATTCTTGAAATCTTTTGAAATCCTCATGAATCATTTAAATATTTATGAAATCTTTTGTATTCGTTGAAAACATTGAAATATTAAAAATCTTTGTGAAATCTTTTGAAATCTTCTAAAAAATGATGAAATCACTTAAAATCTTCGAAATGTTTTAAAATATTTTGAAATCCTCAATAATTCTTTGAAAGATTTGTGAAATATTTTGAAATCTTCTAAAAAAAATTGAAGTCATTTAAAATCTTTGAAATTTTTTGAAAGATTTGAAATTCTTGTATTGTTCTTTAAATCTTTAATAAATTTTTTTATGAAATCTTTGAAATAATTGTGAAATCTTTTGTATTCGTTCGAAATCATGGAAATATTTGAAATCCTTGTAAAATATTTTGAAACCTTCTGAAAAATATTCAAATCGTTTAAAATCTTTGAAATATTTTGAAATCTTTGAAAAAAATCTTTGAAATACATTAAATCTAGTGAAGTCTATAAAAATTCTTTGAAATATTTTTTAAATCTTTTTTATTCATTTGAAAATTTTGTATTCTTTTGGAATTTTCATGAAACTTTTATAAAATTTTTGAAATATTCGTGAAATGTTTCTGAATATCTTTGAAAAGTTTTGAAATCTTAGAAATCTGGTTTCCTATACCATTTTTAATATCTTTAAAATCTTTGAAATCTTTTGAAGGTTTTAAAATCATTGTAAAAAGTTCGAAATCTTTGGTAAATATTTGAAAATATTTGTAAAATCTTTCTTAAGTCTTTTTTTGTGAAATTATCAACTAATAATTTTTAAAATTTGGAAATTGAATATCACAAAAAATGTATACATTAACATTCTATATTAGCGGACAAGAAATTAAAAACTTATAGAATTATTCACAATATTAAAATCAATAATATAAAATATTGAATTGAAATCTATAAAATAATTGACACCAGTCGAGAAAAAGTGCCTTGGAATATCTTTATTTATTCTGTAATAAACAAAAGATAAACTATATCTTGATGATTAAAAAAGTTAAAATTCAAGGTTCTCGTCAAAAATTCAAGGAGATTTCCAGGTTTTCAAGGTTTAAACAAAATTCAAAGGGAATTCCAGGTTCTCAAGGTTTTCAAGGTCGCTGGACACCCTGAAATAATAATAAATTTCTACCCAAAAAGAGTAATTTTTTACCACATTGTTGACTTTCTAACCAAAAAAGATGAAATTTATACAGAAAAAAATGTCAATCAATCTATTGAATTTTCAAGCCAAAAAGAGGACTTTCCAACAAAATTAACTTTTTCGTTGAAAATTTATATTTTCGGGTTGAAAATAGAAAATTCATTTTTTTGGCTTGAAAATCCACAGTGCGGTAGAAAGTTAAAATATTTCGTTAAAAATACAACTATTTTAGTAGAAATTAAACTATGTAACTGAAAATTTAACTCTTTTGTTCGAAATTCCTTTTTTTAAATAATTTTTCAAATGAAAATTTAAGTATTCCTTTCTCGGTTTAAAATCTATCCTTTATAAGTTGAAAATTCTACTATTTGGTAGAAAATTCATTATATTAGAAAAAAAAATCCTGGGACCGAAGTCTTTACAGAATGATTCAAGCAAGTACTGATTTAAATACCCTGTAAATTCCAGATTTTTTCGTTTTTCTTTCCAAGAGATATTCATCTTGAAAAATATGAAAAACCTCTAAAGTGTCATGTTTTTAATTGAAATTTATCACATTGCGTGATCAATAATATGTAAAGAGAAGCTCAAATTTGTAATAGAAACATCAAAAATGAACCATTTGTCCTAAATTTTGGTTTTCAAAATTATTATTTAAAAGTAAATAATGCAATGAAAATAAAACAAACTGGTCTCAGTTTCATCAAACATGAATGTTACATTTTTCTTACTCTTGAACTTCAATAATAAAACATATTTAAAAATAACATAATTTAATACACTTATGTGACAAATATGTCCAGAAAACGTCGTGAATGAAATCTTACAGAAAATTTTAATTAAATTCAAATTGTTGGATTTAATTCATTTTCAATATCAAAAAGAACTAATTTTCAAGCCAAAGAAATGAATTTTGAACCAAAAAGATTAATTTTCAACAAAGTACATATATTTTCAATCAAAAAGGTGAACTAGCAAACAAGAAGATTAATTTTATACCACAACAGACAAAGTTTCAGCAAAATACATAAATTTTCAAACAAATAGTTCAATTTTTAACTGAAGAAGATAAATGTTCAACCAAAAATGGAGTACTTCAATTTTCAGTTAAAAAAATAATTTTAAAAAAATGTTAACAAAATAGTAAAATTTTGAACAAAAGAAAAAGAAGATTTTTCAACTAAAATTATGAATCATCAACCAAAAAAATGAATTTTTAATAAAGTAGTTACACTTTCAACCAAGTAGTTGAAATTTGATTTTCCGTTTTTATTTCTATGAGGCATTCATCTTGAAAAATATGTCAAATTATTATTATTATTATTATATGAAAACAAAAATAATGTAATACATGAATTTATGTGACAAATATGTCCATAAAACGTGGTGAATGGAATATTATAGAAAATTCGAATTAAATTCAAATTGTTGAATTTAATTAATTTTCAATAAGAAAAAACAATTTTCAAGCCAAAGAAATGAATTTTAAACCAGTAAGATTAATTTTCTACCAAAAAAGATAAATTTTCAACAAAATACATAGATTTTCAACCAAAAGATCAACAAGAAGATTAATTTATTACCACAACAAAGTTTAAAAAAAATACAGAAATTTTAAAACAAATAGTTGAATTTTCAACTGAAGAAGATAAATGTTCAATCAAACATGGAGTACTTCAATTTTCAGTTAAAAAAATAATTTAAAAAAATTTCAACAAAACTGTTTAATTTTGAACCAAAAAAAAGAAGATTTTTGAACTAAAATTATGAATCATCAACGAAAAAAATGAATTTTTAACAAAGTAGTTCCACTTTCAACCAAGTAGTTGAATTTTTATTTTTCCGTTTTTCTTTCTATGAGGCATTCATCTTCAAAAAATATGCCAAATTATTATTATTATATAAAAAAAAATGTAATACATAAATTTATGTGACAAATTTCTGGAAAACGTGGTAAACAGAGCCTTACAGAAAATTCGAATCAACTTCAAATAATCGAATTTAATTCTACCTTGATAAAGAGTTCATCCGGAAATACCATAAAAACATACTTTTTATGTTCTTCAAGTGTTAAAAAAATATGTATTGAAAGTACGGGGTCAGATTTTGGTTCAAAATTAACCTACTGACGTTAAGAGTGGAAGAACTTTGTTAAAAATTAATTTTTTTTGTTAATGATTCATCATTTTAGTTGAAAAATCTTTTTTTTATTCAAAATTTAACTATTTTGTTAAATTTAAAAAAATTCAACTAAAAATATAATTATTTTATGTGTGCTTGAATATCAATCTTCTCCAGTTGGAAATTCCACTATTTGTTGGAAAATTTCTGTATTTTGTTGAAACTTTGTCTTTTGTCGTATACTATTAATCTTCTTGATGACTAATTAACCTTTTTGGTTGATAATTTAACTATTAGGTTGAAAATGCCATTACAAATTAAAATAATTGGTTGAAAATTCATGTATTTTGTTAAAAAATTATTATTTTTGGTAGAAAATTATTCTCTGAAAATTCATTGCTTTGGTTGAAAATGAGTATTTTTTATTGAAAAATAATTCTTTACACTATAAATTTAACCATTCCATTATTCGTCGAATTTGATTTTATAGACATTTAATCTTTTTCCGTTAAAAATTAATTTGATTTGCTTACAAACTTATTTCTGTGATTGAAAATTAAACTATTCTATTTCTTGTTTAGAAATGATCTATTGTATTTAAAAACTTATCTGCTTTGTTGAAAATGTGTATTTGTTTCCTATAGAAAATTAAACTTTTTGGTTAAAAATTCCATTAAAAATTAAAATATTTGGTTAGAAAGTTATGTATATTGTTTCAAATTATTATTTTTCTGGTAGAAAATTAGTCTTTTCGGTTGAAAATTCATTGTTTGTTTAAAATTAGTATTTTTTTATTAAATTTTTTTTTTTAACTATAAATTTAACTATTCCATTTTTTGTCGAATTTGCTTTTATAGACATTTAGCAGAAGAAGAAGAGTTTTTTTAGCAAAAAACGCATTTTTTGGTTAAAAATGTATGCAATTCCGTTAAAAATTTATTTCATTTGCTTAAAGTGAAAAAATTGGGTCATTCATATTGAATTTACTGGAATTTTCTCGCTATAATAAGAAAAATTCTGCAAACCATATGAAACGTTCTCAAATCATGTAAGATTTTCTGTAAAATCCATAATAAAATTTTGAAAAATGAACCGAGTTTTTTTTGTAAAGATAGGGTATTTAGCCCGTTAACTACACTCTGGGTCCAGGAGACCCGGTCCAACTTGGAGTTGATGTACCCTTATAAAATTATTTTTATCATAAACTATAGTATTTAATACGCTTCCAGTTAAAATTGTAAGTAAAAATATTAAAAACTAAAAAAGTTATGAATTTTTGAAAAAAAATCTATTTTTCCTCATTTTTTTTTGACGATTTTTTTCGATTCTTAGAAAATTAAAATTGACAATAATTATTATGCAGCTCTCTTGAACAATGTTTAAACTATATGCCAAAAAATTGTGAAGTCATGATATGCATACATAAGAGTTATTAACGTTTTTCATGCTCGGGTCCGCTGGACCCATGTGTGTGGTTTATGTTATTTTTCGGAAGAGTGTGGTTAACAGGTTAATTCTAGTGTGATAAAAAGTGAACTCACTATCGATAATACTGTTGTAGTGGAATAATCGCTGAAGCGGCTTCAAAAGAAACGAGCTCAGCGGCAGGTAGCAATGTTTCTGAGATTCAAAATCCCGACACAATTGATCGAACTGCTTGGAAGTTCGAATCGAATACTCCATTTTTTCCAGAACGGGCATCAAATTTTCCAAGTACTGGTCGTAAAGTGGCAGAATGTTCAAAAGTGTATTGTAAAGAAAGTCTCCTATATTATGCCTCGCATTGCTTTCCCAACGAGCCAAGCGAGCTTCCATTTCTTGAAGGCAAGGACCATGTGCATCGGCAAGACATTCTAGTAAAGTCACCACAGAGTCGCCTTCTGTGTCTGATTCTTTCGTCAATTCCTCCCGGAACCACTGAAAACATTCCAAACATTTTTTTGTTTACTTACTTGATAATGAAAAATATTCATTTTCTATTTTTTAGGGTCATTTTGAAACTCACGACGTTTATAACATCCAAATCTTTCTTGTAGGTTCTTTCTGTCATGAGAAGCTCTTTTGCGATGAAGTAGGCTTTGTCAATCGGCCACTTCTGAAAAATTAAAAACATAAATTAATATCCACTCATCTTCTTTTCTTACAAAAAGTTCAAAGCATTTCAAAAGATTTGAAAGATTTCCAGGGATCTCAACAGATTTCAAGGATGCTAAAATTATTTCATTAGATTTCAAATGAATTCATAGGATTTCGAAAGCTTTTAATTATTCTAAGGAATAAATAAATTTTTTTTACAAGAATCAATAAAGAGATTTGATATTATTTTACAGATTACAAGGGGTTTAAAGGGATTTAACCTTTTTATGGGATTGCAAAGAATTTCTTAAGCTTTTAAGGTTTTTGAAAGATTTTATCATTGTTTGGTAAGTTACTTTTTTTGAGTAACTTGTTACAATTACGTTAGTAAACGAAAAAAAGGTAACTAGAAAAAGTAACTCCAAAGTACCTAAAATTTACTATTTCACTTCCATAATTTTATAATTTAAAAATCAAAATAACTAAGATTGAATTTTCTTCCTAAAAGGAAAATTAATTTGAAACTTATTAGTTAAATATTCAACCAGATATGAATTTCCAACTAAAATTATAAATTTTCAACTAAACAAATGAATTTAAAAAAAAACAGTTCAGCTTTCAACCGAGCAGTTAAATTTTCAACCAGAAAAGACAAATTTTCAACAAAATAGCTAAACCCTCTACAGAAATTTGTTTACCAAAAAAGATGAACTTTTAACGAAATAGATGAATTTTCAAACGAAACAGATGAAATCTTAAACTCAATATAATAGTTTATAATATTTCTACCCAAAAGGATTTTAATTTGAAATCAAACAGGGTTGAATTAAAAAAAATCGTATTTTCTATATTTATTAATAAAAATAAAATTTCGCGGGGAAATGTATGGCTTCAAATTGGAAAGGGCGCTTAACTTAAATGATTTTTAATTGTTAGTCAATGTAATAACAATCATATTATTTGCATTAAACAGTGTTTTTTTTCGTCTGATAACATTATTTTTTACCTAAAAATTGAATTCTTGAATTTTCAATTAAAACATTCAATTCTCAACCAAACAACAAAATTCTCAACAAAATAATTAAATTTTAAACCCAAAAGTGTATTTCTACCAAAATAGATACAATTTTAATAAAATATCAAATTATCAACTAAAAAGGATAGATTTACAAACCAAAAATCGAATAGTTCAATTTTCATTTTAAAAAGTAAGTTTTAAACAAGAAAAGGGAGTTTTCAGCAAAGCTAATTAATTTTCAACTAAATATATACATTTTCAAGCAAAAATTGAATAGTTCAGTTCAATTGAACATCTTCAGTAAAAAAATTAATTATCAACTAAAAAAGAAACGGATTTTCAACAAAATAGTTTTTTTTTCATCTAATAAAATTATTTTTTAACCAAAAACAGAATAATTGAATTTTCAAATAAAACAGTCAATTTTCAACCAAACAAATAAATTCTCAACAAAATAATTCAATTTTAAACCCAAAAAGTGAATTTTCTACCAAAAAGGATACAGTTTTAATGAAGTATCAAATTTTCAACTAAAAAAGGATAGATTTATAGAAAAATCAAATAGTTCAATTTTCATTTAAAAAAGTAAATTTTAAACAAACAAAAAAAACGAGTTTTCAGCCAAACTGAATATTTTTCAACTAAATATATAAATTTTTAAGCAAAAATTGAATAGTTACATCTTCAGTAAAAAAAATTAATTATCAACTAAAAAAGAAACGAATTTTCAACTAAATTGTTGTTTTTTTTTAACCAAAGAAATGAATTCTCAACAAAAAATATAATAGTTAAATTTCCTACAATACATATAATTTTTTAAAGAAAGTCATTACATTTATATCAAAAAAGGTCAATTTTCCACGATAAATCGAATAGTTAAAGTGAATTTTTAACTAAAATGATGAATCTTCAACTTAAAAAAATTATTTTTTCATCAAATACATGAATTTTCAGCTTGGAAGATGAATTTTCTACCAATAATAAAGTAGTTAAATTTTTACTTAGTGGAATAATTTTTCAACCAAAAAAGAATAGAATTTTCAACAAAATAGTTAAATTTTCAACCAAAGAAATTAATTTTGAACCAAAAAGACGAAGTTTCAACTAATGAGAGTACTCTTCCATAAAAAGACGGGTTTTCAACAAATAGTTGAATTTTCACCAAAAACAGATCAATTTTCAACTAAAAATGGAACAGTTAGTTAATGATTTTAGTCATTAAAAAAATGCATACATTTTTCAAAAATTTCAGATGATTTGATAGGATTTTATGGGACCTATAATATTTCAGGATATTTAGAAAAATTTCAAAAAAATTTCAATAGATTTCAAGGATTGTAAGGGATTTTAAGAATTTTAGAGTATTTTATAAGATTCTAAGGAATTCTAAAGATTTTTACAAAATTTCCAGGAATTTCAAAAGATTCCAAGGAATTTTCAAGAAATTTAAAAAATGTTTAACAAATTAGTTAGACCTTCAACCATTTATAGTTGAATTCTTAATTTAAAAAATGAATGTTCATCCAAGAAGAATATTTTTTCACCAAAAAAGACAGATTTTTCACAAAATGTATGAATTTTCCAAGAAATAGTTGAATTGTCAACTAGAAAGGATCAATTTACAACCAAAAATGGAATAGTTAAATTTTCATTTAAAACGATTACTTTTCAACCAAACAAAAACGAATTTTCAACAAAAAGTTACATTTTTAACCAAGCAGTTGATATTTCAACCAAAAAATATTTTTCCTTTAGAACAAAAACAGATTCAACCAAAAGAGACGAATTTTCAACAAAATAGTTCAATTCTCAATAAAAGGCATGAATTCTCAACAACAATAAAAAATAAAAAAAAGTAGTTAGACCTTTAACCAAGTATAGTTGAATTTTCAATTTGAAAAAAAATTAATTTTTCACCAAGAAAAACAATTTTTTCCTAAAAAACACGAATTTTCAACAAAATACAAGAATTTTCAACTAAAGAAGATCAATTTTCAACTAGAAGTTTAATTTTCAAACACAAACTTTAATTTTCAACTAAAAGTCATCAATATTTAACCTCAAATTAAATAGTTCAATTTACGTTAAAAAATTGCAAAATAGTTATAATTTTCAACCAAAGAGATGAATCTCAAACCAAAAATAATTATTTTTTAACAAAGTAGTTAAACATTCAACCAAGAAGTTTAATTTTGAACCAAAAAAGGTGAATTTACAATGAAAAGTGTTATAGCTAATATTCCAACCAAAAAGATTAAATGTCTATAAAAAAAATTTCATGAAAAATGGAATAGTTGAATTTTTAGTTGAAAAAATTAAATTTTCAACGAAATAGTTGATTTTTCAAACTTAAAAAATAAATTCGCAACAAAAAAAGTGTAACAGATGGTATTTCAACCAAGAAGGATGAAACTTCATGAATAAAAAATGAATTTTAAAATCAAAAAGACGAATTTTCAACAAATAAAGATTTTTCAACCAGAAAAATAAGAATTTCCAGCATAAAAAAGAATTTTGAACAAAACAGTTAAATTTTCAACCAAAGAGATAAAGTTCCATTTCATTTAAAAAATGTCGACATAATAGTTTAACTTTTACCCACGCAGTTAAATTTTCAATTATAAAAGATCAGTTTTCAAGTAAATAATAAAATTTAATCAAAAAGATTAATTTTCAACTAAAAATATGAATCTTCAATAAAAAAACGATTTCTTAACAAAGTTGTTCAAACGAAATTTTCAAACAAAATAGTTTAAGTAAGAAGACAATTTTCAACAGTTGCATTTTCATCCAAGAAAGATTAATTTTTTACTAAAACAGATGATTTTTTAAATCAGAAAGACAAATATTAAAAAATATAGTTGAATTTTCATCCAAAAAATATTTACAGTGATTTTTCAACACAGAATGTGAAATTTTCTCAAAAGGTGAATCTACGAAATAGTTGAATTTTCAACAAAAAAGTTGCATTCTTATCCAAGAAATATGAATTTTCTACTCAGATGAATTTTTAAATAAAAAAGATAAATTTTCAAAAAAATAACTGTGACAGTAATTATCCTATGAACATTTCAATTGATTTTTCAACACCAAAATATTATTTTTTCTCAAAAGGTAAATTTTCTGCGAAATAGTAGAATTTTTAAGCAAAAAGATTGACTTTTTAACAAAACTGTTCAATTTTCAAAAAATGATAGAATTTACAGCTAAAAAGATCATTTTCAGGAGGAAGCAACTGCAAAAAAAGAAATATAAATAAAAAGCAACTAAATTAATAACAAGAATGTTATATCAGGGTTACTGCAAAACATAATTTTAAAAATTCTCTAATTTTTCCCTGACCAATTTTTCATTTTGCCCTGACCATTAATATTCAAAGGCCAGAATATTACATTTTTAACATTTTTAACCTAGAGTTTTTTATAAGCAGAATAAAACTATTTCAAATAAAAATTGAAAGTTTCAAATTTATTCTACTTGACAATTATTTAAAGTTATATTAATTCGCTGACTTACCAGATTTTTTTTCTAAATCCCTGACTTTTCTCTGACTTTTTAGAAAATTGTTGTTGAAAAAATTTCAAAAATTTTAATTCCTTTATTTCTTTAAAATTTGAGTGAGTTTAGAGAAATTTAAGGAAAACAAGAAGAATTCGATGAAATGTATGAACATTCAAGGTGAATTAAAAAAAATCAAATTAATTGACGAAAATTTTAAAATATGAAAAAATGCATTGAATTTGGTAATCACCAAGATATTTATCAAAAATAAGTAGTAAGTATGAAATGAATTTTAGAAAAAATTAAAGAGAATTCAAAAGAATTTGATGAAATGTCGACAAATTTAAGGTGAGTTTTAATGACTTCAAGACGAATTAAACAAAAACTTTTAAAAAATCCATTGACCTGAGTAAAATTGAGTGCATCTAGAAGAATTCAAAAGGATTTAAAAGAATTCAGGATAAATTAATAAGAATTCAGAGCGGATACCAAATGAATTGCAAAAAATATTGGTAAATCTCTTAAAATCTTTGAAACCCTATAAAATCCCTGACTTCCTGTGAATAAATTCTTTGAAATCCATTAAAATATTAAACTCCCTTGAAATTATTAAAACCCTTGGAAATCCCTTGAAATTGTTTAAATATCTTGAAAATGCCTTGGAATCTTTTATAATACTTTATAATATTTCAAAGTCATTAAAATCCCTTCAAACTATTGAGATAAATAAAAAAACTTCTGGGAATCGTAAAAATGTCATAAAATATTTCCAATCCTTTGAATCTTTTGAAATCCGTTGAAACTTTTTAAAGCTCTTGAAAATTTATGGGAATCTTTTAAAATACCCAAAAAAATTTCAAATCCTTTAACATTCTATTAATTTACTGAAATCACTTAACAATTTCTTTATAATCTTTTAAAATAACCTAGAATATTTCTAATCCCTTAAAATCTTTTAAAATACCTTGACATTTTTTTAAGCTCTAGAAAATTTCAAGGAATTTGATATATACCTTAAAATATTTTAAATTCTTTGGTCATGTTATCAATTAATCTGCAGAATCAATTATATAAAATCTTTTTAAAAAATAAAAAAAATCAATTGAGGAATTCAGGATAATTAGAAGAATTGAGGGTGAAATCCAAAAAATAATTTTAAATCTCTTCAAATCTTTAAACCCCTAGGAAAAAACTCACTTTTCTTGAATAAATTCTTCAAAATTCACTAAAATGTTATTAAATCTCTTAAAGTTATTAGAATCAATTAATAATTCCTTGGATTCTTTTGAGATTTTATACAATATTTCAAATCCTTTGGAATTCTACAAAATACCTCTTTTCTCGTAAAAAAATTTGTTATCTACTAAAATATTATAAAATCCCTGTGAAGTTCTATAATGATATTACCTGAAATCCTGGAAAATGTTTCATATTTTCCGAAATTCTAGAAAATTCTTTATCCTAAAATATTTTAAACGCTTCGAAATTTCTTCAAATTAATTACATTACTTAATAATTTCTTGGATTCTTTTAAAATTTCCTAAAATATTTAAAATCCTTTGAAATCCCACTAAACTACTAAGAACAATTAAAAATTACTTGAAATCTTTTAAAATAACCTCAAGTATTTTAAATCCTTTAAAATATTTTCAAATCCCTTGAAATTCGTTAAAGCTCTTAAAAATGCAAATTAATAAAATATTTCTCGGAATCTTTTAAAATTCCCTAAAATATTTCAAATTAAAAGCTCTTGAAAATTCCTTAGAAGTTTTAAAAATACCTTAAAATCTTAGAAATCCTTCCAAATTTTTTTAATCTATTACAAATTTCTCGGAATCTTTCAAAATAATCTGAAATATAATCAGTGAATTCACAGTGAAACCTTTTGAAATCATTTCAAATCTTCGAAATATTTTTAAATATTAGAAATGTGGTGTACTGTAAACGTTTTAAAATCTTTAAAATCCTTTACATTTTTGTAAAATGTTCAAAATCCTTTTAAATATTATAAAATCTTTGAAATATTTTGAAACCTTTTGAAACTGAATTAAAATCGAAATTTTCAACTAACAATTTTTATCATTTGTAAGTTGAATGTCACAAAAACATGTATACTTGTAACATTCTATATTAGCGGAGACGAAATTAAAAACTTATAGAATTATTCACAATATCAGGGTGGCAATTCGGCGGACGATTTCAAATTTCCGGTGAATTCCCGGTCAAGTTTTAATTAAAAAAAAAAAAAAGTTTTTCAACAAAATAGTTAAACTTTCAACCGGAGTGATGAATTTTCAAATAAAATTATAAATCTTCAACTAGAATAGTTAAATTTTAAACCAAAAAGATGAATTTTCAACTAAAACGATGAATACTTAGCTGGAACACTTGAAATTTCAACCAAAGAGATGAATTGTTAAACAAGATTAATTTTCAAATAGAAAGATTAATTTTCTAACAAAAAATACAATTTTTCAACAAAATACATGAATTTTTAACCAAATAGTTGAATTTTGAACTGAAAAAAAAAATATTTTTCAACCGAAAATGGAATAGTAACATTTTTAGTTAAAAAAAAAATAATTTTAACCCAAGCATAAGAGTTTTCAACTAAAACAATGAATCTTCAACTAAAATAGTTGAGTTTTAAACCAGAAAGATGAATTTCCAACTAAAAAATGATGCATTTTTAAACAAGAAGATTAATTTCCAAATAAAAACATTAATTTTACGCACAAAAAATGCAATTTTTAAACAAAATACATGACTTTTTAACGAAATAATTGAATTTTTAATTAAAGAAGACAAAGAAACGAAAAACATCCAAAGAAAAAGAAAAGTTATTAATCAAACAGCTCATTTTTCAATCAAAGAAATGAATTTTTAATTAAAACGATGAATCTTCGAAAAAAAAAATTAACAAAAGAGTTTAACTTTCAGCCAAATATTTTTATTTCCAACCTGAAAGATGAATATTTGAATAATTTATAAAAAAATATACATTTTTTAACAAAATACATGAATTTTTAACGAAATAGTTGAATTTTCAACTCGAATATTTGAATTTTCTGCCAAGAAGATTAATTTTCAATCATAAAGATAAACTTTCTACAAAAATGACGAATTTTCCACAAAGTACATACATTTTCAAACAAATAGTTTAATTTTTAAATGCAAAATATCAATTTTCAACCAAATAGTTGAATTTTCACAAAAAAAAAGATGAATTGATTTTTAACAAAGTAGTTACATATTTAACCAGAGAGGAATTTTAAATTAAAATGATGAATCTTAAACTTTTCTAAAATGACAAAAATGATTCAAATAATAAAAACTTGAATTTTGCTACGATCAGAAGTAAATTTCCGGTTTTTTAAATTAATTTCCCGGTCATTTCCTGGTCTTTTTCGGTCAAGTCGCTACCCTAAATATTAAAGTCTGTTAATTGCAATCTATAAAATAATTGGTAAAGTCTATAAAAAATGCCAAGAAATCTCTTTATTTATTGTGGAATAAGTAAAAGATAAATTAAAAACTTTTCAGTAGCAAGGTTTCTTCTGAACGAGATGTTTCTTTTATAATAGACTAAAAGATTTAAATTCAGGATGTCCAGCGATTCTTAGGAGCGAAATTCATGGTATTTTCCAGTTTTTCCAGGTCAAGAATTCAAGTTTTTCCAGGTCTCCTTTTTTACATCGAATAATGAAATAAGCGTTTGTTATACATGTAAAAAAAATGAGCCATTTCATTTTTGATTGGTCAATAATTTCTAAAGAAGGCAGAACCATTAATAAACAAATTCCTAATTTTTTGGGCACATACGTCGTCTTTGAAAACCTTGAAATCTTTATGAATTCGTTGAAACCTCTCAAAATACTTAAAATCGTTGTGAAACCTTGAAATTCTGTTAAATTTTTTGGAATCTTTTCAAATTTTTGTAACATGTTTTAAATCTTCAAAAACTATACAATCCTTGAAATCTTTTAAATATTTTAAAATTTTTATGAAATCTTTGAAATCTTTGTGAAAGCTTTCTTTAATCTTTGTTTGTGAAATCTTTTGTATTCGTTTCAAGTCATCGAAATATTTGAAATCGTTTAAAATCTTTGAAATGTTTCGAAATCTTTGCAATTCTTGTATTATTTTGATATCTTTATAAAATTTCTACGAAATCTTCCTGAAATCCTTTGTATTCATTTAAAACCATTAAAATATTTGTAATCTGTGTGAAATATTTTTAAATCTTAGAAATCTGGTGTACTGTAAACTTTTTCAAATCTTTGAAATCTGTGAAATCTTAGTAAAATGTTCAACATCCTTTTAAATATTTTAAAATCTTGGAAATATATTCAAACCTTTTGAAATCTTTAGTAACGTTTTGTAATCTGATGAACACTAAAAAACAGAGTGGTGAAACCCTTAAAAAATCCGTTATATGGCCTTGGCTCATTCTAATTCTCAAATTGAATTATCATCGAAATTTTCAACTTGTAATTTTTATAATTTGTAAGTTGAATATCACAAAAAATGTGTACTTGAACATTCTATATTAGCGGAAACGAAATTAAAAACTTATAGAATTATTCACAATATCAGGGTGGTGATTCGGCGGACGATTTCAAATTTCCGGTCATTTCCCGGGTTTTCCCGGTCAAGTTTTTCGATTTTCCCGGTCAACTAAAAGTAACATTCATATTTCCAGAAAAAATGCAAATATTTATTTTAATTCATGACGTTCATTCTAAACATCCTTTAAACCAATAAAAGAGAACAGAGAAAAAAATACTTAAATTTTCCACTAAAAAATATTAATTTTTTACAAAAAATGGAAGTCAAACTTTCAGTTGGAAAAATTAATTTTCAACAAAAAAAAAGTATTTTCAACAAAATAGTTCAACATTCGACCAGAGTGATGAATTTTCAAATAAAATTATGAATCTTCAACAGGAACATTTAAATTTTAAACCAAAAAGATGGATTTTCAACTAAAACGATGAATACTTTACTGGAACGCTTAAATTTCCAACCAAAGATATGAATTTCTAAACAAGATTAATTTTCAAATAAAAAGATTAATTTTCTACCAAAAAATACAATTTTTCAACAAAATACATGAATTTTTAACGAAATAGTTGAATTTAAATGTAAAGAAGGCATGAAAACGAGAAATCTACAAAGGAAAAAGAGTTTTCAATCAAAAAGCTCATTTTTCAATCAAAGAAATGAGTTTTTAATTAAAACGATGAATCTTCGAAAAAAAAATAATTTTTAACAAAAGAGTTTAATTTTCAACCAAATAATTTTATTTCCAACCCAGAAGATTAATTTTCAACTGGAGTGATAAATATTTAACTGCAATGCTTGAATTGTTAACCGAAAATAAGAATTTTTAAACAAGAAGTTTAACTTTCAAATAGAAAGATAATTTTGTATTAAAAAATATCGATTTTTTAACGAAATACATGAATTTTGAACGAAATAGTTGAATTTTCATCTAAATTGTCGAATTTTGAACTAGAAAAGATCGATTTTCAACTAAAAATGGAATAGTTAAATTTTCAGTTGAAGAAATTAATTTTCAACCAAACTGATGAATTTTTAAATGAAATGATGAATCTTCAACTGGAAGGTCGAATTTTATGCCAAAAAGATGAATTTTCAATCATAAAGATAAACTTTCTACAAAAAGATGAATGTCCCACAAGGTAAATGAACTTTCAAATAGTATAATTTTTTAATGCAAATTATCAATTTTCAACCAAATAGTTGAATTTTCACAACAAAAAAAAGATAAATTTATTTTTTACGAAGTAGTTACATATTCAACCAGAGAAGAATTTTAAATTGAAATGATGAACCTTGAACTTTTCTAAATTGACCAAAATTATTAAAATAATGAAAACTTGATTTGTGCTACAATCAGAAGTAAATTCTCGGGTTTTTAATTAAATTCCCGGTCTTTCCCCGTCAAGTCGCCACCCTAAATATTAAAAACTGTTCATTGCAATCTATACAATAATTGGTAAAGTCTATAAAAAATGGCTAGAAATCTCTTCATTTATTGTGTAATAAGTAAAAGATAAATAAAAAACTTTTCAGTAGCAAGGTTTCTTCTGAACAAGATGTTTCTTTGATAATCAGGGTGTCTACCATACCTGGAAAACCTGGAAATATCAGGGCATTTTTTTAAAGACTGGGATTTTTTTCAAGAGCATGCTTAATTTCTTTTTAAATTGCAATATCAAGTTGAATTAAAATGATTATTCATTTGTATAAGTAGCTTTACGTTACCGTATTTAACTGTTTTGTGGGAATTTTGTTTCTTTATCAGTTTTTTAAACTAAAAATTTAACTATTCTATTTTTGGTTGAAAATTGATCGTTTTTAGTTGAAAATTCATGTATTTTCTTGAAAATTTCTTCTTTTCGGTAGAGAATTAATCTTCCTGATTAAAAATTCATCGTTTTGCTTGAAAAATAAACAGTTTGCAACTTTTCTCTCTATTGTCTAAAAAATTTTTTTTAGTTAAAAATTCAACTCATGTTGAAAAGTCGTATTTTTTGGTTGCATTCAACTCTTTTTGATCAAAATCTGTTGTTAACAATGAATTTTGTTAGTTAAATATTCATCATTTTAATTGAATATTCATTTCGTTGGTTGAAAAATGAACTAGTTTGTTGAAAATTAATCTTTTTTGTCGAAAATTCATCTTTTGTTTCAAAATTCAACTATTCCAGTTAAAGATTCATTATTTTAGTTGAAAATTCATCTCTTTGGTTAAACATTAATTTTTTTCAACTGGAAATTTAACTACTCCATTTTTGGTTGAAAAATTATCTTTCTTTATTCAAAATTCAAGTATTTAAAACTATTGTAGTTCAAGACACACCATGTTTGTTGAAAAAGTTTTTTTGAAAATTAATTTTTTTTAACTGACTCAATTTTTGGTTGAAAATGGATCATTTTTGGTTTCGAAATCAACTACTTGATTGAATATTTGTCTTGTTTAGTTGAAAATTCAAGTAGTTCATTAAAACTATGTCTTTTTCAGTGGAAAATTCAACTATTTCGTTGAGAATTCATGTATTTCGTTGAACAATCGTCTTTTTTGGTAGGAAATTATTATTCTTGTTTGCAAAAATTCATCTTTCTGGTTAAAAATTCAAGTATTCCAGTGAAATATTTATCATTTTATTTAAAATTCATATTTTTGGTTGAAAATCTAACTATTCCCGTCAAGGAGTCATCAATTTAGTTGAAATTTATCATTTTACTTTAAAATTCAACTATTCCAGTTGAAGATTCATCATTTTAGATGAAAAAGTTTAGCTAAAAATTCATTTTTTTAACTGAAAACTTAACTATTCAATTTTTCGTTGAAAATTAATCTTTCTTAGTTCAAAACTCAACTACTTGTTTAGAATTTTGTCTTTTTTCGTTCAAAATTCAACTGTTTGGTAAAAAAAATCGACTTTTTTAGTAAAAAAATTAATGTTGTTTGAAAATTCATCTTTCTGCTAACAAAATGGAAGTATTCCAGTTAAATATTCACCATTTTATTTGAGAAATTATCTGTTTGGTTGTAAATGCAACTATTCCAGTTAAAAATTCATCATTTTAGCTAACAATTCATGTTTTAGATTCAACATTCAACTATTCCAATTGAAGATTCATCATTCTAGTTGAAAAAGTTTGTTTGAAAATTATCTTTTCTAACTGAAAATTTTGCTATTCCATTTTTGGTTAAAAATAAATTGTTTTTAGTTCGAAATTCAACTTATTTAGTTGAAATTTTGTCTTTTTCAGTTGAAAATTCAACAATTTCGTTGAAAATGCATGTGTTTTGTTGAAAAATCGTCTTTTTTGATTGAAAATTAATTTTCTGGTTGAAATTTTATCCTTCTGTTTAAAAATTGAAGTATTCTAGTTTAGTATTTATCATTTTTAGTTAAAAATTCATCTCTTTGGTTGAAAATTAAAATATTTGCTTAAAACTAACTTTTTCAATTGAAAGTTCAACTATTTCGTTGAAAATGCATGTGTTTTGTCGAAAAGTCGTCTTTTTATAGAAAATTAATTTTCTGGTTGAAAATTCATCTTCCTGGTTAAAAACGGAAATATTCTAGTTTAGTATTTATTACTTTATTGAGAAATTTATCTTTTTGGCTGAAAGTTTAACTATTCCAGTTGAAGATTCTTCAGTTTAGTTGAAAATTCGTGATTTTGGTTCAAAATACAACTATTTGGTAGAAAAATCCTATTTTTTGGTAGAAAATTAATCTTCTTGTTGCAAAATTCATCTTTCTGGTTAAAAAATCAAAAATTCCATTTAAATACTTATCATTTTAGTTGAAAATCAAACTTTTTGGTCGAAAATAAATATAATTGGTGGAAATTTAATTTCTGTTGTTAAAAATTCATCTTTTTGGTTTTAAAATTCATCTATTACAATTGAAAAACTGATCTTTTTTAGTTAAAATTCAACTTTTTGGCTGAAAATTGATCTTTTTTCGTTTAAAATATAACTATGTGGTTGAGAATTCACGTATTTTGTTAAAAAATCATATTTTTTGTTAGAAAATTATTCTTTTTGGTTGAAAATTCATATATTTGACTAAAAATTCATCTATCTTGTTGAAAATGCAATATTTTTACTTCAAAAGTTAAGAACTTGACGCGATTTAAATCGAATTTAATATAGTGCCCACATTAATTTTACTTTAATTAATATCCCTTGATTTTTAAGTAAAAGAAAGTAAAATAAAAATTTGTTTGAATTATTATTCAGATTCATAGACTTAGAGACAAATTTAAGGAAGGATAATTATGTTTGTAATATTATTAAAGTATTCAATTAATCGATGGTGCTAATATATATTCAAAAATATCTTTTAATATAATTTGTCAACGTTTTATAAATTAAACATAATAATTGAATTCCTAGAAATTAAAAAAAAACTTTATTTATAATAGTCACAAGTATACCTGGCCTGGACAAAACCTGGAATTGTCAGGGAATTTTTTCAAAGATTTGAGTAGACACTGTGATAGTAGACTATAAGATTTAAATTACTTTTCGCATTTCAATAAAAAAATCTGCTTAAAAAAATTAATTTAAGGTTCTCGTGAAAAATGTTAGTGTTTATACCTTTGTTCTTCTAACTTCAACATCCTCGATTTCTCCATTCCTCAAAGTTTTCACAGGACTGAGATCCGGAGTATTTACCATACTCAAATTGCTGATTTCCGGCACACCATTGGCCCTTTTTTCCGGTGACTTGGAATTCGCGAATACCGAGTTGTTGTTCTCCTTTTTTGGCGACAGATCCTCTTTCTCCGTTTCCGAATCTGTAAGAAACGAATAGTTAGTCATCTCGCAATTCAAAAACCTAAGCAGATAATATATAAATAATAACAGGAAGATTTAAAACGCCTTCATATAAAATTGTAAAATATATTGATATAAAATAGACAAATAAAAGGGCAGCAGGCTAGAGAGCGTCATGCTTCGGTGCTATTAAAACGTTTTAAAATTTAAATATCGGGAAAGCGATAAAATCAGCAAAATAAAGTCTGGGATTAAACTGGTATTCTCTCCTTCAATTCGACTTTCAGAATTTTTCAGAAAAGTTTTACGCTTCCCATTTTTCTCAAGCAATCCTATAAAAATGATAAAGTCTTAAAAAAGTAATTTTTGAACAAAAGGTTAAGGCGCTTCAAACGAGTCTGGGTTTCGCTTGATGCACTATGCGTTTAAAAAAACGAATTGTTGAACGTAATATTTTTACCAAATAATCTAAAGGCAATTATGCACGTTTGAACAGAAAGCTTTTTTCAAAAAATGTTCTTGTTGTTTTTTTTTTTTTTGTAATGAAAATGGAGTGTTTTCTGAGCCTGAAACCGACAACACTCTAGTGTGTACGCTGGGCGGCCGGTGTTGCCAGATTCAGGCGCAAGAACATACTCCATTTTCAATTACAAAAAAAACAGAACATTTTCCAGAGAAAACTCTCTTTCCAAACCAAAATAACGTTCCAAAATTCATCCTTTGAGACGTATAGTGGATTAAGCGAAACCGAGACTCGTTTGAAGTGCCTTAAGGTGCTTCAAAAGAGTGGGTTTTTAGAATAATACAAAATACGCCTACAAGGATGAATTATTTGATGTAATATTTTTACCACATAATCTGAAGGCGTATAAATGTGCATGACTAGAGCCCTTTTTTTGAAAAATGGTCTTGTTTTTTATTTGTTAAATAAAAAGGACTTTGAAACGGTGAGCGCCTGTTTTCGGTTTACCATAGGTACACTATCAGTGGAGCGTTGCCCATTTTCAGGCGCTGAAAAATCAGCATATTTTTAATTAACAAGAAAAACCAAGACCATTTTGCGAAAAAAGGGCTCTAGTCATGCATATGAATTAGCAGTAGATTATCCGGTAAAAATGAGACATCAAAAAATTCATCCTTGTATCACTATTTTGTAGTATTCTAAAAACCGACTCGTTTGAAGCACCTTAAGCAACTCAAAAGTGCAAAAAATACCCGATTACTCAAATGCACATTTAATAAGGGCAAGCATGTCTCTTGAAGAGTCTCAAGAATATAAATCTAACAAACGTGCTCACATTTCTAAACCGCAGCTTGAAATAATAATTGGCACAAGAAGACGACAGTACGTAAGACAAGAAAGAAACGAAACGAAACGGATAGCTATCAAAATCGAGTCTGAGCAAAGCTTTATTTATTGAAATAGAATAAATGAAAATACTGAAAAGAAGAAAAATTTGATAAATATTATAATTTTAATGCCGGGCCCAGACTCGAAGCAAAATTCGGATGCACTACTGATCACAAATCATTCATATAACAGGAGAAAAAAAAAAATATTCACAGATACGTTTCTTTGGGGATTACTCACACATGGTATATTGTCATCCAGTCGATCAACAATTCCAGGAGTGCGATAAAAAGATACGAAATAGAAAAGGAAAGAAAAAATACACGAGATCGAATCACAACCGGAAGCGAGGATATTCTTCAAAAACCTGTGCGAAAATTATCAGGAAACTGAGGATTTAATAGAGAACAAATTAAGGGAAAAACTGGTTTCTTTTGTGGCCTCACAATCCCTATTGCAGAGAAAATATAGAAAATAAGGAACAATTTTAGATAATCAAGGGAATTCTAGGGGGAAAATATGATAGAAGAATTATATGAAGAGAAAAAAATAATTTGGTTTTCTTTTTTTACTTTTATAATTTCAGTAGGTAGTTTAAAGGTTCTATTTAAAATGTTAATGTCTTTCTAAAATTTATATCTTTAAAATTTTTATTATTTCCAATTTTTCTGTTTTCTTTAAAAAATTATAAAAATTAATATTGAATTTCGTATTTGAAATTATTAAAAATACCATACATTTTTGAAGCTTTCAAGATTCTATTTTAAAAGTTGATATCTTTCTAAAATAAATATTTTCAGAACTTTTATTCTTTATAATTTTATCTGTTTACTTTTCAAATTCTAAAAATTAACTTTAAATTTTGTATTTGAAATTTCAAAAACTATTGAAATGCGGAAGATCTCAAAAATTTGATTGTTACAAAATTAAAAATTTGAAGCTTTGCAACTATGGATACTTAAAAAATATAGATTTTAAAATTTGTGAAACTCGAAGAACTTCAGGTTTTAAGGTTTTTTATATTTAAATGCAAAGACAGTCAAATCAAGTTTACAAATTTTAAGGATTTCACTTGAGAAAATTCGCTTTGCATTAAATTCAATTGAATAAAAAGCAATAAAATTTGAGAGCTACCAATTTTTTAACCTTTCAAGATTCTATTTTAAAACTTGATATTTTTCTGTTTACTTTTCAAATTCTAAAGATAAATTTTTAATTTTGTATTTGAAATTTCAAAAACAATTTGAAAATGGAAGATCTTATTAATTTTAATGGAGGCTTCTACACTTGGAAACTTTTTAACTTGAAGGCATTGATTGTTGTAAAATTAAAAATCTGAAGTTATCCAAGTATGGAAACTTAAAAAATATAGATTTTAAAAATGGAAAGTTGTTTTTGTTTTTAATTTTAAAAGGCAAAGACAGTCTCATCTGGAAGTTTACGAATTTTGAAGATTTAAATTAGGAAACTTCGCTTTAAAATAATTTAAAAATAATAGGCTTTTAATTTAAAAGCATAAAATTTAGAAGCTAATAAATTTTTTAAGTTTTCAAAGATTCTATCTCGAAAATTGATAATTCTAAAAAAATACCTTTGGAACTTTTATTTCTTAAATTTTTTTTATTATAAAAGACCACATTAAATTTCGTATTTGAATTTTTTTAAACTATTTGAAAGTGAAAGATTTTATAAATTTTGATGGAAGCTTCAAAAGTTTTCAAATTTCAAGGTTTCGATTGTTGTAAAATTAAAAATCTCAAGTTTTCAAAGTATGGACATTTAAAAAATATAGATTTTTAATCAAGAATGCTGGGAATTTCGAAGATTTTTTGGGTTTTAATGAATTTGGATTGAATTCAAAATAATAGGCCTTTAATTTTAAAACCCATAAAATTTAAAAGCTACTAATTTTTTAATATCGCAAGATTCTATTTCCTTGATATCTTTCTGAAATGAATACCTTTATAACTTTTGTTCTTTACAAATTTTTCTTTTTCCTTTTCAAATCCTAAAAATTAACATTAAATTTCGTATTTAAAATTACAAAAACTATTAATGAATTTCCGAAAAAATAAGATTTTAACAGAACTATTAACTATTTTTCTTGAGGGATTCTGAAAATATTTTCGAGAATTCGGAAGTTCGGCAATTTACTATATTCTTGGATTTGGAAATTCTACAATTTAAACCATTTTCGTGAATTTGAATATACAGGTTTTAAAATTTCGGAATAAACATTTTCCTTCATTTTATTTCCTTTCGAAAATTTTCATTTGTCAGGAAATTTCTGTTTCGGTAATTATTTTTCCCATATTTTGATTGAATTCCATCTCTTTTGAATTGTAATACCTACTTTTCGAAATTCTAAAATCCTTTTTTATGCCTTACAAATTTGTTAAAATCTTTTTTAAATGTCAAATCTAAAAAAAAAAGAGGAAATAATAAAAATAGGGACCAGACTGTGAGGCCTGTAAGCCCTAAAAATAAGAATTTTGATTCGCACAGGCTTGTACGATACGAGGGAAAAACGAAAAACCAAAATAGAAAACAAAAAAAGAACCTGAAGAAACTAAAGCGAAATCAGTAGTAGGTCTGCATAGTGACTTTGTATATAATTTATTATATATTAATTATGTATCAATAATCAATGTACAATATACTCCTACTTTTGGAATATCAGTTTCTCTTTAGCCTGTCTCCCCGTGTGTTAACGCTCATCGGGGGAACCGTGCAACGAATATAGAGTTATAACAGTTACGGTATTAATAATAATAATAATAAGAATAATTTTTTAAAAATTACACAAACACAAATTAATGAAGAGCGTCGTGGTAACTATATTTCACTTTTTTAATTATATTTCTACCATTCACTCTCTCACACGCTCTCCTTTCATCACCTGAAAAATTCATTAATAACATCCAAAATTTCCGTACAATTTATTAATATCGATAAGATCGTCGTATAGGAATAAGAAATTTTCAATTGAACATACATATCTGTCTTCACTCCAAAAATAATGCAGAGAAAAGTCAATATTTCTAAAATTCTTTTGTGCACACCCAACTTTATCGACGTTGTTACACACCCGGGGTACCCGGATACCCACCACACCTTTGTTCAATTTTTAAAATAATTATACAACTAAAATCGATTCCTTGTCCTTTATTCCAGTAAATAAATATCAAAATTGAGTGAAAAAGGCCCAAAATAGAGAAAGTAACGAATAATTAATTTAATTATATCCCAGGGTACCTTGGTACCCTGGGTGTCCGCCACATACGTATAAAGTCGATTATTTTTGCAAAAAAAAAATCCTAAATAAATTCTAAATACAGAATTTGCTTAGAATTCGATTAAATAACAACGATTCAGAGGCTTCAAGCGAATTTTTTTATTTTTACTCTACTCAAACGCAAAAATGTACCTCAGTGGGTACCCGGGTGTACACACAAGGGTTAATAAAGTCAGTGGCATTATTTTTGAAGTGGGCAACTTAATAAACTATTCTTTGGTAGTTTATAAAAACCCAAATTACTCGAAAAATTGTTACGTTTGGGAAGTTGTAGTGACGCAGTTTTTTTCATTTTTATTTTATACAAAGAGGTATACGTATATTTATCAAAAGGGTGCACGCGAGGGGATTTTTACTGAGTGATCTATGAAAGAACAGAAATTTGATAAGTCTTTAATAAACTCCATTATCTTCTAAGGTACTATTTGCTCAATTTGGACCATGCTCAAAAATCATGCAGTGAAATTTGATACTTTAATATTATTGATTGAGTGGATAAAATTAGGTAACAATTATAGAAATAATCCTGTGTGATTATTAATCGATGTTCGACGCTTCGACCCAAATTCCGAGTGTAAATCTTTTTAAAAAATCGATAGATTAAAACGGTCAGCTAAGTTACACTTTTGAATTTTTTATTGGTTTTTCTCTTTTAAGGTGATCAAAACGACTGGGGTGTTCGCAAGATCCATAATGTGTTTACAAAAATGCATTGCCTAATGTAATATTTTAATCAGATAATCTACAGGTAATTTTACTAAAGGGCACATAGCGATTTTTTCGAAAAAATTTCTTCATTTTTTGTTTTTAAATTGAAAATTAAGTGTTTTTTGCGCCTGTAAAATGCAGCGAGCTAGCCTACA